>MU186739.1:11277-30284 GCA_016904865.1 Pissodes strobi | reverse complement strand
TTATTATTGATATTGTGACATGTAAAAGTACTTTGTATGCTATTACCTTGGCTATTACCAATAAAGTATCTAAAAAATCTAAATCTAAATCTAAATAAAATGACTGTAAATGCTTGTGGAATGAGAGATTTATTTGACGATAATCCAGTATCATCAAAGTTTTTTGGTATCATGCTTGATCCTACACTGACATTTCAGCAGCACGTCACTTCCATATCGGGCATATTGTCCAGCACCGTTTTTATTGAGAAATTTGACAAAAATTCTCCCATTTCCAGCGTTACTGCAGACCTTCCATTCAATATTTCAATCCTCAGCAACATACGGTATTCTGGTCTGGGGTTACTCATCCCATATTGAGCGAATCTTTAAACTGCAAAGGAGAGTCTGAAGGGTTGTAGCTGGTAGAAGTTTTAGGGAGGGTGTTAGGCAGGCTTTTATTGATCATTTCACTATACCAGCTAGGTATATCTATAAAAATCTCCTTTACTGCCATTCACACATCACTTCTTACAGACAGAATCACATGTAACATCAATATCCAACCAGAGTTGGTTGTGATATTAGAATTGAATTCTTGAGACTAAAAAGATCGCATTTCATTCTGAATTATTATGCACCACTCTTCTATAATAGGCTACCACTTTATGCCAAACAACTGTCATTTGTTGCATTTAAGTCAGCAATCAGAGGGCTGTTATTACGGAGGGCCTTTTATAGCTTCAATGAATTTTTAAATTGTGATAATTTGTAATTTTATTTTTTCTTATCCCAGTAGCAGGGTATGTGTGTAAATTTACTCATATTTACTCTATAATGTACTGGTAGTTAGTTGTCTTATGCATGGAGTAGCAACATTTAATTGTTAAGTGTAAATTTTGTTTATATCCCTCTGATGCAAGGGGTATTGTCTTAATATATTTTCATTTCAATAACATCACCAGTAACAGAAAGTAGAGAAGGCAGAGTCATTAAATCGAGCTACATAAAGTAATCCCTGCAAAGTGTCCCAGGACCTATTTTTTTCTGAGCTATGGAGTATCCCTTTTAGGTCTTTCTAAGCCAATACACCTATTTTAAATTCTGTATTTCTACTACAGAAAAAGGCATTCAAGTATGAACTGCAGAGTGAAAGTAAGGACACAGCATACCATTATTTTAAAAGAAAAAACAATTGATGTTCACCTGCATCTATTTTAGCAATAAAATAATTGTATAATTAATACATAAAAACTATTGACCATCATATTTAAGATATTATTAATTTTCTTGGCAATGCCTATAAGTTGCTGTGGTTGATAGAAAAGGATAATTTAACAAAACATTCTAACATATATGAAAGGGAAAGTGTATAATCATCTACCTCTAGAACTCGATGTTAATACTCATCAATATTTATTAAAAATGCATATATAATAAAATATAAATATTGTCCCTAAGATTTCACATTGCAAGATATGCATTACCTAGGTAAATATCACAGACCCTCTTCAATACGTAAAGATTTATGGCACATACAATATTGAAATGACCAAATGTCTTTATAGTATACCTTTGTGGAAACGATTATGTACTTACTCAATAAAATACTGATCACTTTCTTCTCCAATCCATGCTGCATTAAGTTGATGAAACTGAGAATAATTTTCTTCTTTAATTGTGTTTGGCCATTTTTCCATTACCAACTCTGGATTTGGCTCAGCCTTATTATTTGCTAGATTGCTAGACATAACAGTTGGATGTTTGTAAAGACAAAATCTAGTCACCTTTATTTGGTAGCTTTATTCAATCTACTTTTATATAGGCCAAGTTCTTGGCAAAGAAATTTATACATTTCTCGAGCAAAAATCCACAGTCCAAACCTTAATCAGCAATCGGCTTAACCAACAACCGTAAGAATTCGTTCGGCTTAACAGAAGTTTAGATTGTTGAAGATCCTTCTTCTTTCATGGTCGATGCAATGCACAGTCATTACGAATCTTTTGTCAATACAGGGCCAATTCTCTGTACATACAACACTCAAACACTGTTCTGTTTGTTGTTCGTCTCAATAACCTTTCTGTTGGCAATTGATCTAGATCGGTAGTAAAGGATTAAGTTTTCTCCTGTAAAACGACTTAATGTTATCTTTTTTGAATAACCTTTCAAAAAACCTTTTTAGGGTGTTTGAACTAGGTGAAATGGGTTTCAGACACTTTATCCATAAAGATTCAATACAAAATATGTTAACACTTTTTTACCCTCTGTAGGCGTGGATTAACCTAATTAAAGCAGCTATATTTATTAACATATTTGTAAGCTAAAAACAAGAATAGTATATTATATACCTAGGTTGAGAAGTAAGCCATTATTTACCGAGCACTTTTATATCCTGAGGCGCGGAGCGCCGAAGGATATAATGTGCGAGGTTAATAATGGCCTTCTCAACCGAGGTATATATAGAATTTTTTTTACTACTAACACTGATATATTACCATATTGATTCGATTTGATTTTTATATTAGCCATTTTCTACTTATTTTTCAAATAGTTCGAAAGGTCAAGTAGCCTGGAAGTTCAGTTGTCTAACTGACAGATATCGTAACAAGAAGCGTTTTTTCGCGAGCTAACTACAATTAACCACGGCATACTACAGGATACTACTTTGTTTTCACGAGGATTAATTTAATTGTGGTAAGTGAGGGGAAGTTTCGTGACGTCACTATTACATCATCATTTTTCAACTACGGCTTACTACAACTTACATACGTGACGAGGTGTGGTACTCGAGGTTTGATGGCGTCATGGCGGATTAATTTTGAAATGTTAAACATGTGAAATGTTTGTTTTTCCATTCTGAACAAGTTTGTAAATTATACGTTCATGAAATTCTTCTATAGAAGCCTCATACGCATCGGAATTCCTACACAAATATGCCCCAAATGGGATTTGGGCAGCATAAAGTATCCTGAACATATTCATCGAAAAAATACCATTAGTTTGCTTATCTCCAGAGGCCACCATTCTGTATTTTAGTATTTATTTATTTTTTTATTTATCCACTCAATAGGCAAGCCTAATACAAAGTGTGCTTAAATAAGTATATCCACAATAACAATTATTTGTCATACAATTCAAATCCTATAACTATTTACTTTACATAATATATAATTTATTTTTTAAAATATATTAAAAAAAAAAAAACAGTAATAATAACAATACAAAAATACAAAAATCAAGACAAAAATTAGGATTTTAAATACCCTATAAGTTCTCTTTTGAAGTGTTTAACAGTTACACAACCCCTTACCCACACAGGAAGATCATTATAACTCCGAAGGCCTCTAAAAAACAAAGAGTTCATTGCATAAAAAATATGAGTAAACGTTCTGCACTGATCAAACTGATCATTTTCAAATAAATATGCAAAATATCTATATTCTTTTCTAGCAATGCAAGATCTAACTACGGTATTTTGGCGAAGACAGAAGCAGACAGCACAATTTGTGGTGGGGTGCTCGCTTGGCACTTACTGCAGTATTACTTGTAGTTAACCGTGGTTACTCGCCAAAAAACGCTAATAATCTCCTGACAGCTCCATACATACAAAGTACCTTCTCTCCATCACGGCACAAGGAGAAACGGTATAGTATTGCGCACCGCTGCCGGACTGTGACGTAGGTTGCGTAGAGTCTCAGACCCGAGAATAACAACCGCAGAGAAGCGACAAAACCCGTCGGCACCTTTGAAGTTGGAGAGCCAAATTCAATTTGTCATATGTGACAGATGGCCGGTTTAATACACTGAGATAAAAGTAATGAAGAGAAAAGAAATGCTATACACCGATAAAACATGTAATTAATTACATGTTTATTATTTACTTTATTAGAAATGTATTATGAATAGTACTTATCTTTTAGGATTTAACGGTTTAATCCAGAGTTTATACTGATATGTCGCGTTCTAACTTTTTTGAAGTGAATACTTCTTTGGTTTCATGAGAGTGATTTTTCAAGGTCGCATCGCGAGATGGTTTTATGTTTTCGTCTCGTTACGAAATTTTCGTATCGTTGATTGGACGACTAACCCAAACTAACCAAATCTATTAAAATTGTTTATAACGTATCGGATTCGGCTCAAATAAGTAAAATAAGTTGAGACAAAGTGAAACTAACCCAAAGTTGATTCGACGACTAACCCAAACTAACCAAATCTCTTAAAATTGTTTATAACGTATCGGAACCGGTTCAAATAATTAAAATAAGTTGATGCTAATTGAAACTAACCGAAAGTTAATTCGACGACTAACCAAAACTAACCAACTCTAGTAAAATTGATTATTACGTGTCGGAACCGCTTCAGATTACTAAAATAAGTTGAGAATAAGTGAAACTAACCGAAAGTTGATTGGACTACTAACCCAAACTAACCAAATCTATCAAAATTGATTATAACTTATCGGAACCGGTTCAAATAACTAAAATAAGTTGAGACTAAATGAAACTAACCTAAGGTTGATTGGACGACTAACCCAAACTAACTAAATCTATTAAATGGATTATGACGTATCGGAACCGGTCCGGATGTAAAAAGTCAATCAGTTACACGTACTATTAACATATGTTAAAAGAAATAAATAATGATGTATACGAATATTTTATGATGAATATATCGTTGTAATCTCATTGTAATACGTCAAAATGTATGTTAAAATATTGTAAATTCATTCCTTATTTAAAGACGACTATGTACGCTTCTGTCAAAAACGTTTTAAAAAAATGTCAAATATGACAGATGAATATATTCGTCAATATTTCCCTTAATATAACGGATATCGAAAAATTGTTTAACAAAAGATTTGTATTTTTCGATGTTCTATATATAAATAAAATATGGCACGTGCAACTGCCGCATTTGATAGTTACAACTGTCAAATTCGTTTATATTAATCTGACATATGTCAAAATACATTGTTAACATTTTGACATATTTATCTTGACATATATTTTTAATCATTAAAGAATGCAATGCAATAGGGTCCGAAACTAAAACAAGTAAAAAAGGTGGATGATCACCATATTGATATGTTCCACTTAAAAATACCATACCTTCGTTGGGCTCCAACATTCACTAAATTTTTGACGTAACAGATGCAGACATGCGTCTGCGCCGCTCTCTCATAACATTTTTGAAAAAGGTTCGAATTCTTCTAAATTAAAAATCGGTAATTGATAGAGTAATAAAAGCTATAGAAAAATTGTCGTATATTTTTTTCTGTTAATAATTAAGTGAGAAATAATTAATGAAATACAATAGGAAACCGAAAAAGTTTGATTCATTTACCATTTATTCGAAATAACTTTGTTATTAAAGGTCCTATCGAAAAAAAGTATTAATATATATTGTAGAGAAATTCAATAGTTATTTGTGTATTTAGAGCGCAAAGTAACGGATTGCCGCTTGAGAAAGAATGTTACTGCGCGACGCGTAGCGGAGCGCAGTAATCTTTCGAAAACGGCAATCTTACTTTGCGCTCGAAAAACACACAGAACTTTTTCTACAGCTGCTTTTTTTAAAAATAAATGCACATTTTTCTCTATACTTATTCTGAAATTTGCAAATGGCTGTCAGTTTTGACATATCATGTTCGGGCTTTGGGCATATTTGGAACAGGAGTGCCAGCAACAAACTGTAATAAACGCACGACTGTCATTTATTTATCTTCGGTTTCCATGACCATTGTTGTAAAAACGCACTTTACTTAATCGCATTTAATTAAGCACGCCACTGGATAAAATTGCATGCCGCGTACGAATGCACAATGTGGAATGTGGCAGTTAACGCTCCATAATTCTAGAATCAGCCGTTTGGCCAACCGTCGTCATCCCAACCGACTCGATCGGGTGGAAATTTCCACCCGTAAGCGGCAAGCGCGTCGCTAGAATTAATATTAAGTTTTAAGTTTAGTTGCCGTCAGTGTTACCAGGTCTACTATTTTTATAGTAGATCTACTATTTTTGACCTTTGGCTACTATTCTACTTTCTTAAAGGTAAATTCTACTATTATTTAGAGAAAAACAGAATACTTGATTAAATATCCTAAAACTACAAGAAAAAATTGAAAAATTAAACAGAAATCTTAAAATTCTAACATATCATCTTAATTATTTTTGTGCAGTGCGATTGCGTTGCTATTTTTGTGCAGTTTTTAAAATTGACATCACCACCACAAATTCTGTATATAATAGCAAAGAAAATTAACATTTTCTTTGATAATAGTTAAGGAGGGCCAGGAGTAAGGAGAGCAATCGACAATGGCCGTTTGTCATAGTTGGCGCTGCGATCCCATGCCAGAGTACAATTAATACCGAGTAGATTCACTCAGCAAAAATCGTTTCATGTTTTTGGATCAAACGCAAAAGCCGCAGCACGGTAAAAAATTAGTTTTTACTCTACCTGCGGCATCGAGCAGTCTGTGAGGGGAGATTCAAAAAGTATTAGCTGATGCAAAATTATTTCCTCGGTTATTATTTGATACACGATATTTCAAAGGGCGATTAAGGTAATTTTTAATACGTGATTCAAATGAATAAAACTATGTAATAAAGTTATACAAAATAGTAACGTATACTAAATTCAAAAAGATTATAAATAAAGGTAATACCTATTAAAATAATTTATTTGACAGTTTGTAACTTGATTCATCTATTAAAACATGTATAAAGCAGAAGGTTCAAAGTACCTGACAAATATTGTGGAAATTTAAATATAAAAAGGACATATTAAGCTAGTAAAGTAAATTTATAGCTTCAAAGGTCTTAACACTTTATTACTCGGGCTACGAGTATTTTTCTCACATTTACTGCGACTTATTTGGCGTCCGCTTTAACATGGCCAATTAAATTAACCGGGTGCATTTCTCAAGTGATTGGCGGCATTTGTGAGAATTTCTCTCATCGCGCTACGTCTGCCGTAATATTTTTAACATTGAAAATGTTTCTGTTTCGCTGTTATGGGGCATCAAATTACAAAAAAGTGCATGCTACATTTGGCACACATGATGTCATATGCGTGATGAACTACTAACCCAAACCAACCAAAAGTAATCAAAAGCACCAAAAGGAACTAAATGTATCGGAACAGATTAAAAAAATTAAAGTAAGACTAACTCAAATTATTCGAACTTTTGCAGCTAACCAAAACTAACCAAATACATTAAAATTAGTTATAACGTATCGGATCCGGTTCAAATTACTAAAATAAATTGGAACTAACTGGAACTAACCGAAAGTTGAATGAACAACTAACCAAAAACACCAAAAAGGGCTAAACCGTATCGCGCAAATTAAAAATATTAAAGTAAGTTAAAATTAACTTAAATTAACCGAATTTTGACGACTAACCAAAACTAACCGAAAACATTAAATTTGATTGTAACGTATCGGAGTCGGTTCAAGTGACCAAAATGAAATAAAACTAACTAATTAAAGAAATGCCTTTTTAACATTATAATATTTTTTAACATAATTATAAAAAAAATTTAAAAGGTGCGGATATGAAGACCTAAAAAATTACCCTCCCCTTGTAGATAGGAAAATCTATTAATATATAACTAGCCATGACGTTGCGGTAAATAATAATTCTAACCTGTTCCGAATTGTTTTAGCCCGTTCTTTCGCTTTTGGTTACTTTTAGTTAGTTTTGTTTAGCCGTTTAATTAACTTTCGGTTGGTCTCAGTTAGATCCTATTTATTTTAGTCATTTGAACCGACTCCGATACGTTATAATCAAATTTAGTGTTTTTCGTTACTTTTGGTTAGTCGCCAAAGTTCTGCTCGTTTTGGTTAGTTTTAACTTACTTTAATATTTGTAACCTATTCGGATACGTTTTAGTGCTTTTGGTTACTTTTGATTAGATTTGGTTTGTCATTCAATCAGATTTCTGTTAGTTTTAGTTGGTTTTTATATATTTTAGAATTTGAACCGGTTCCAATACGTTACGAGTATAATTAATTTTAATGTTTTTGGTTAATTTTAGTTAGTCGCCGAAATTCGGCTAATTTAAGTGACTTTCAACTTACTTTAATATTTTTAATCTATTTTGATTTATGTTTTCGCGGTTACTTTTGGTTAGCTTTGTTGTTCAATCAACTTTCGGTTAATTTCAGTTAGTTTTAATTTATTGTAGTCATTTGAACCGGTTCCAATACGTTATTATCAATTCTACTGTTTTTGGTTAGTCGCCAAAATTCGGTTAATTTTGGTTAATTTTATCTTACTCCAATATTTTTAATCTATTACGATACGTTTTAGCCGATTTCGGTGCTTTTAGTTTCTTTTGGCTAGTCATTCAATCAGCTTTCGATTACTTTCAGTTAACTCCAATTTATTTTACTTATTTGAAGCGGTTCCCATACATTATAACCAATTTAAATGTTTTTGGTAAAATTATGTCAGTCGCCAAAATTAGGTTAATTTGGGTTAGTTTTATCTAACTTTAATATTTCTAATCTGTTCCGATAGGTTTAACCGCTTAGTGATTTTGGTTACTTTGGCTAGTTTTGATAAGTCGTGCAATCTACTTTTTGTTAATTACAGTTAGTTTCAATTTATATTAGTCATTTGAACCGATTCCGATACTTTATATCCAATTTTAATGTTTTTGGTTAGTCGCCAAAATTTGGTTACTTTGGGTTAGTTTCAACTTACTTTAATATTTTTAATCTGTTCCGATACGTTTTAGCCCTTTTTGGTGCTTTTAGCTACTTTTGTTTAGTTTTTCAATCAACTTTCGATTACTTTCAGTTAGTTCCAATTTATTTTAGTCAATTGAATCGGTTCCGATATGTTATAATCAAATTTAATGATTTTGGTTAGTGTTGGTTAGTCGCTAAAATTCCGTTCGTTTTGGTTAGTTTTAACTTAATTTAATTTTTATAATCTCTACCGGTACGTTTAAGCCTATATTGGTTACTTTTGGCAAGTTTTGATTAGTCATTCAATCAACTTTCGGTGAGTTTCAGTTAGTTCTAATTTATTTTAGTCATTTTAATCGATTCCGATACCTTATAAATCAAATTTAAGTTTAAGTAAATAAACTAACACGATCTCACACGTGTATGATGTCATGTGTCAAATGTAGCATGCACTTTTTCACGATTTGAGGCCCTATACCTACTAGGATAATAGAAACATTTTCAATGTTAAAATATAAGAGTTGCTTTAAAAACACAAAAGGTCATGTGAAAAATTCGCAATTATTAAAACATAAACGGATTTTTGCTCACGCTAGTGGTGACGGGCATTTTATTTTTGCCGTACTTGTTTTCTTTTCTCACTATTGTCTTTATCCATATTTAGGTAAATAACAAAATTTTAATAAAGACATATTTGTTAAACCGATTATACGTGTAATTGAAAAACTGCATATTATTCAAACATTATTATAATTCTTAACTGATAGGGAGCAATGAAAATCCGTCACCCACTTTTGTAATACAATAATTATCCGGACAGCAATATCTCGCCATAGTAGCGATCTTAATAATTATTTAATTCAACGCGACCCGACAGTACAGAATATCAAGGCGTTTGCACGCTGACCGTAAATTCTCCCTCGTAGTGTAGCCACAACTGGCCGCGAACGAGATTGATCCGGATTCGCTTAGAAGGTAAAAACTGTCGGCGAAATTGGAAATTTGTCTCGAGTGAACCTACCGTATATACTTATTTATACCGTGCCCATGCGATAGGTTTTTAACACGGTTTCTTATGGAGAATATGTGATTATTTCGCGTTTTTTGTTAAAAAAACTTGGTGTTAATTGTGTTTTATAACGTTTATGTGATTGACTATGAGTTTGGACAAAGTTAATATAAGCAGAAGTTGTTTTGTACTTTGCATCATGAAATAAAAGACGTCATTTTGAACATTTACAGCTGATTGTTTTTATTCCATATCAAGAAAATTATGACAAATTTTGTATCATATTCATCAATATCCTCTCTCTGTATGCTTGTGAATAATACAGCAATGATTTCTAATTGTTCTCAGATATTAATTATTAAGAATAAAATGTTTGTCTTATAGGTTAGAGGGAAACCTAAAATAAAACTGCATATAAACATTTTACCCTAATTTCTTGTTCAAAAAATAAATGATGAAAAATAATGTGAATAACATGTTTTATTAATTTTTTACACAAACGCCAAAAAATTGTCTATAGAATTAAACTCGTTATATTAAGCAAAATTATTAACAGATTCTAAAAAGTATGGAAAAACATCTGATGAAAAAAATTTTAAGTTACAGCCTCTAAAATTGAAATGGCAACGAGCGAATTGAGCAAAATCGCTAACGATTTATGATGCTCACAATTTTTACAGATCTAGGCTGCCTATTCCAAACAGGAAGGCTTGACACATACACAAATAAAATGTTTTTCTTTTAGTTTGCCTTCACCGAGACCGCACTACGATGGTTAAGGTACAGCTTTTACACTAAAGCTGTGGTTAGGGGTTAAATAACATCAAATAATACTTTCCCAATAAAGAAAAAGTGAAAAATGTCCACTATGTCCATAAGAAACCATGTACAACCTATCGCATAAGACACGGACTCCCTCTGGCGGTGAGATCTTAAGCTCATTTACCGTCGACAAACCATGACCAAAATAATAACATTGCGTTTGATCTCGTTCCCTCTAGACCTCCTAATAATAATATAAGGGACTCACCGGCTCGTCCTTTGAATCGTTTAAACGTGATTGGCATTTTACTTACGACTTGTGAGTCTGCGTGTTTACTCAAAACCGACTGAATAATATTAAATAGGATCGTTTTTAGTCTTATTTAAAACCTAGACAGTGAATTTGTAATCTACTATTTTTTTTAATCAATCTACTATTTTTTTTACTTTAATCTACTACCTAACTATAAAACTGATCTGGCAACACTGGTTGCCGTTCAGCTCCCGAGAAGGAAAGAAGTGAGAGACCACCTTAGGCCAGCGTCAACGTGGATCTTCAAGAATCCTACAGGGACGAGCAACTCATCCATTTAGCCCTTACCCCATATCTCTAAGGAATTTATGAGATTTTTCGGCATTTTTGGCCACTAGAGACTTAGCCGATTTTTCGACATCTCGAAAAAGATAGGGCTGTAGAAAGCTCACGAACGAGCGAAAAGGGCCCTGAAGCAAAGGAAAAGGCATTGTAGGACCAGCACTCTCAACTGGTACCGAATCAGCCTTCTACCGAATTTATTGAGTTTTTCCGAGTTTTTCGAACTTCAGGACTTAGAAGAAATTTCGGAGAAAATTTTTTTTGAAAACAGAAGTTAAGTACTTGAAGAGGCCTTGTCAAGCGGCCGAGTACCAACAATTCACCGAGACCTTCAACTGTAGTGCGCACCCTACAGCAACACCCGCGAAAAAGGTTAGTTGCGAGTACCTTGAGTCAGCCTACTGGTTTGGGTTCCCCCCATTCACGTATGTGCCTCTCTGGTCCTCAATACTAGTCGTAGTTAAACATTGGGCGAGAGTAAAGCGCGTCGACGGCCAGTTCGGTTTCGAGAACTGGAGAGCCCCCTGACTCCCCCATACTTTACCTACTCGGCCACGGGTGAAAAGCGAAAAGGCATAGGAGCCGAAAAAAGAAAATAAGGCTTCACCTAAAAAATTCGGGCGCGTTCAAAGAGTGATAAGTTAGCCAAGTTCGTTCGGGAGATAGCGAAGTTATACTGTTGCGACTGGAGCTATTTCAAAAGAAGAATCAAAGGCTATTTATCACTAGTTCGTATACCATACAAAACCAGCACGGTCTCTGAACTGAGAGTCGTGTCCGGGGAGTAGTTTGGTCTAAATACACAAATCACATATTAAATCCCCAAAAAGTCCCCCCTGACGCCCCTGAATTACACAAAACCTCTGTCAGAAAACTGTCGAGCAGCATCTGACAAGTTGCCAGGGATTGGCATATAATACATAGCAAACACCCCCCAAAAATCCCCAAGAAACCACGATTTTTTAAAAGCCCTCCTCGAGCAACTTCCGTACGACCCCTCTTAAGGTAATCGATACCAAAAACTCGCGAATAGCGTCCAATGCCCTCAAAAGACGATTTTTGTGCGATCCTTGTTAAAATTCGTACGGATCCGGCTTCTTAGAAATATTAAGACTCCAAACGCGTTTTGAAAATCTCGCGTGCGGAGCGAGAAGTCCCAAGAAACTAAAGGCATTAATACGTGTTAGATATTAATTAAAATATCTTAAGTTCTTAGTTAATAATTGTTCATTAGAGAAAAAATCAAATAAAACCTGTTATACCAAAAATACTAGATTAAGAGTTAAACTCTCCTAGCACATGTATAAGGCTTATCCAGTGAATTGGGGCACATTTTAAGCTATCACTTGACATAGGGATTTATCAGGATTTTATTTCAACTATACAGGGTGTCCCAATTGTTCAAATTGGTAATCATTCGAATTACTGATTTTTGTATAAGGCTTAGCCAAGATTAGGAGATAGGATTAGGTTAGGGTCGTAGATATTTTGTGTGACAACTACTGACGACTACCTTTTGACAATCCTCCCCCCTGCTAAGCCCTTCTGGCACTTTGTAAAGACTTGCTATAAGGATTCAAGTCAAAATTGAAATTTTGTACATTGACATACAAAAAGACGAATAACTCAAAAGTTAGTCAAAAATAAAATAAATTTAAAAGCATCCCCTGCCAGTAGACCCCCCTGGGAATCTTTCCCCACTACCGTTGTTCTTCAAAGCATTTGATTAATAACGTTTCGGCCTCCTAAGGGAGAAAGTAAGCCGAAGTTTTGTTTTTACTTTAATTTAAACTTTTGAGTTAATTTTGTAGTCCCCATATACAGGGTGACTCTTAGAATCAAGTGGAACTCCTATACGTCTATAGGGTGTTCTAAATTTCTTGCCCAAGACAAATTTATTGCCCACTAACCTTGTGTTGTATTTAATTCAGCCTTCTGCTGACAGACGTTCTGTGGTGGCTGCTATCTACAATTTCCCTTGGATAGCGGGGAAGGCTTTGGTGGGCCCACCTTCGTTCCCCCCGGACTGACAGTGTGATCAGTTTACGGGTTGGACGTTGGCTGAGAACTCTTTGAAATAGCGAGTAGTCGACTCGATAACGACTTGGCATCCCGTGAAAAAACATAGACATAAGTAATTGTAATATAAAAAATGACTTTCCGAACCCCTCAGTCGACGGCAACCGCGCACCAAAAGCCCCCGAGTGTGGATGAGCTCTTGGTGCTAGAACTGAACAGAGACAGGTCAGAGGAACAGAGAGCGTTAACCCAGAGTCCCCCGCTGACTTCTAGCGAGTATATTGGGGACCCTGAGGAATTTATATTAGACCCGGAAGCGGCCTTTGGGTATTACAGGGAATCTGTTCCCAAATTCACACTTAATAAATATAATGGGGAAGCTCAAATCGAGGCGGGGCTCCACATAGGGCAGCTAGAGCGTCACTCGGCCGAGCCGAGTCTACGCGGCCCCCTACTGGATCACCCCGAGCCGCACGTGACACACAGTACGCCTTGGCCGCTCACTGGAGCGGTTCTGAAGGCCAATGCGCCGCCACGGGCGACGCACGTGCGCGCGGACGTCACCATTCATAACACACTCGACGGAAAAGGTGAGATTTTTCTTTTCCATGTTCGCGCTAGAGCGCAAAATAAGGATCCACGGCATTCGTCGATTTTGCGATTTCATTTGAATTTAGTAATTAGTTATTTTGCGCGCAGCTGTAGAAAAAACATATTTTTCTGCACAAACCAATTTATTCCAACTGTCTCTCTATTCTATGGATAATTGAAAATATATGTGAAACATATATCGTGTTCATTTATAACATTTTTTTATTGTTTTCATGTGTCAAGTTCATATATGGTTGTTATCATATAAAATATTGCGTAATCCTATACAATTGATAAGACAACGAAATATTGGTTAATCATATTCACATTTACACAAACAGTTAGCATAAAACAATGGGTTAATTTAAGAAGATCGTCATAATAATATATATTTAATGAATAATTTAGACATATTATTTAAAAAAAAAATAACATATGTCAAATGACGACATTAAAGTAGTGGTAAAAAAATAAAAACTTATGTAACATCTCTCACTGTCATATTAACCCATAATATGTAACATAAATTTAGCTACAATTGTTAATGATTAAAAATATATATCAAAATATAATACTTAAATATGTCAAAATGTTAGCAATGTATTTTGACATATGTCAGATTAATATAAACGAATTTGACAGCTGTAACTGTCAAATGTGACAGTTGCACATGGCATATTTTATTTCCAAACGATAGAGCATCGAAAAATACAAATGTTTTGTTAAACAATTTTTTCGATATCTGTTATATTAGGGGAAATATTGACGAATATATTCATCTGTCACATTTGACATTTTCTTAAAACGTTTGATTGACAGAATCGTACATAGTCGTATTTTAATAAGGAATGAATTTACAATATTTTAACATACATTTTGACATATTACAATGACATTACAACGATATATCCATCATGACATATTCGTATATACATAATTATTTGTTTCTTTTGACATATGTTAATAGTACGTGTAACTGATTGACTTTTTACATCCGGACCGGTTCCGATAAGTTATAATCAATTTTAATAGATTTGGTTAGTTTGGGTTAGTCGTCCAATCAACTTTCGGTTAGTTTCACTTATTCTCAACTTATTTTAGTCACTTGAAGCGGTTCCGATACGTTATAATCAATTTTAATAGATTTGGTTAGTTTAGGTTAGTCGTCGATTCAACTTTCGGTTAGTTTCACTTAGCCTCAGGCCCAGTTTTCATCCAGGATCGTCATTTTACCCCAGCTACATGTCCTAAAAAAGTCAGCCCTCTAGCTATACTGGAACATGCTTAATTAAAGGGGCGTTTCACTTTGAAAAGCGTTTCAATTTGATACGCGTTTCATTTTTTCTGACTTTACCCTCGTTTAAGAAGTCACTTCAATAATAAACCAAAGGAAACGCGTTCACGCAAAAATTTTGTCGTCGACGACTGTACTAAACAAATCTCGGACTAAACTAAACTGACAAGCACGTGGAGATGACAGTTGGCCGGTTTACCTCCCACTCCAAATTTTTGGGCGGGATTTATGTTGTCGCTTCTCTGCGGTTGTTATTCTCGGCTCAGACATAGCGTGCATTTAAAATATATTGGTTTCACGACAAGAATTGCATAGATTTAAAATCTATGAAATTTAGAAACAACTTTTGATTTAACAAGTGGTAAAAATGTTTTTTCTATGTGATAAGATGCTTTTCATGTGGAGAAATAATTGTTTATCCAATTATACTACTAGTAAATTTTAGTTGCTTTGACAACACTCTGCGTGCTGAGATTCTAAAGTATACAATTGAAATAAATATAAAGTATTTTTTATGTTTTTAGTTATTATTTTCACAACGTAGAAGCTAGTTAGTTTTTGATGTATAATTTAATAACTTCTCTATAAGTGCAGGCTCAGCAAAATAAACGTTCTCAAAATGAACAGAACATATTATGTAAGCTAAAAGTTAGATATATTATTTTCTTTTACAAATTAATTACAACCTATCACATAATAGACCACCTAGTTAGTTAAATATATACAATTCTTTACGTTTATCTCATCTTCCCGTCTACATGCAATGATCCACCTTTTACAGATCTTTATTTTTTGGAGAACGAAAATATCTAATATTATTGCCTTGAGTAGATTTAGTGTAGTTATTACACTTTGCCACAGCACATTCAGGCATTTTGAAAAACAAATAAAATATTCACAGTTAGAAAACCACGATGTCAACTTGTACAAACGTACAAATCCATATAAATCGAATGCAGTCGTCTTGATTTTCTTACGCAACCTACGTAGCTGCGCGAACTCGACGAGTTTTGGCTGCCGGAATACTATACCGTTTCTCCTTGTACCGTGCTCTCCATCTAAATTTTGACAAAATCGCATTATTAATAAGAATATTATGGGGAGTCATGAAAAGTGAGTCATACTGTATATAATTTTGGTTCTGGTAAACTTCACGACCCTCGGAATTTCGCAATTTTATTTTTTTCACTAGAAAGGGGGTGTCCTATAGAGTAGTTTAAGAGAAAAAAATTTGCGGATCCCCCATATTTGAGCCGAAAAAAAGCCCCCAAAGTTCGAGTTTTGAGGTTAATGCTGTAGAACAGCGAACTTCCTCCACTACTTTACTGCACTTTTCTTTGCTTTGTTGACTTTGTTTGAAAGCTTACCTTAAATAGAACAGCTTAGAACACAAAAATAAATTAAATTTGCTAATATATCAAAATAGTTTTAAAAATTGCTGTCATACTAACAATAATCAACAATCAATCGAAGCGGCAAATTTTAGCCCCTGGAATACGCTGATGCCAAACTTATTCTAGTTGCTTGACCCGTCTTGGGCTCAAGTTTCTTCTTTTAGCGGAAATCGGTTACAAAAAATATCGTTCTATAGGACGATTCTACACAAGAATACTAGCACAAAAATAAAGTTTCTTTTCTTCGCAAATGTTTTGTTTTCCAGAAAATTAGATTTTTCTTTATATGATAATTGAACTAAAACCTGCATTTGGATAATTTTCCCATTATTTTTTAATCAGTTATGTAAGAAATATTTGTTTATTTAGTATAGAGTAACCTCCCCAAATACAAATTCATAAAAAAAATTCTGCGGAAATGCATCATTTTAATTTTTTCGATTCTAGAATAACTGAAATCAGTTACACGAAAACATGTTTCTGTTTTACATTCTAAATATTTTTCTAAACATAATACCGCAAAAAACTTCTTGCGGAAATAAGTCATTTTCATTTTTAGAGTTAGTTTGGGTTAGTTTAGGTTAGTTTGGGTTAGCTTTGGTTAGTTTGGGTTAGTTTCGTCTCGTTTAAGCCACTACGCACTTGCGTGAAGAAAGGCTTGCGCTTCCTCTGTTATTCCCCAGGTAAATATTGTTTCCCCAGTATAAATCCCCAGAATAAATTATTCCCGAAAAATACCCCAAAGAAAAATAAATCCCCTAATTTTGGGGGAAAATCCCCTAATCTGGCAACACTGCCTTCATTTTTGGTTAGATTGGATTAGTTTTGTTTGGTTGTGCCCCGGAGCTTGCGAAGAGTCATATATATATAAACTTTTAAGTATATGCGAAGAGTCATGCAAAGTAACATTATTTTCGACATTCGGCAAAGATCGCCGAAGGTCACCAGAGAAGTTCAGAACAGACCGCTGACTCAGGCTAACGTGGAACGTGACGTCAATGTTACCAGATCTATTATTATAGTAGATCTACTATTTTTGACCTTTGGCTACTATTCTACTTTCTTAAAGGTAAATGCTACTA
The DNA here is from genome assembly GCA_016904865.1 of Pissodes strobi. NCBI lineage: Eukaryota > Metazoa > Arthropoda > Insecta > Coleoptera > Curculionidae > Pissodes > Pissodes strobi. Next base: position 12,863 of record MU186739.1, on the reverse strand, counting down.
TTATTTAGAGAAAAACAGAATACTTGATTAGAGTTTACAAGTTACAAGTTACAGTTACAAGAAAAAATAAAAAAATTAAACAGAAACTGTAAAATTCTAACATATCATCTTAATTATTTTTGTGCAGTGCAATTGCATTTTTTTGTGCATTTTTTAAAATTTTCACCTATACTACATAGGTGGCCTTGCGTGGAATATATTCACAAAGAAGGGGGATTCTTTGTGAATGTATTCGCGGAAACACATGCAAGCTACTGTATATCGACTATAATACGGCTTTTATTAAATATATCCTGGTTTTTAGTTAAATAAAGCAACATATTTTGGAAAAAGTGCATCCAAAGTACGGGCACGTATTACAATAAGTAATATCACTTTTCGCATGGCCCTCCGCTCGCTGCGCTCGCTACGAGGGCTCAAGAAAAGGAAAATAACCAGGTGCTAACCCAAACTAACCCAAGACATACCCAAAATCAAGAAAAAAACTGTTTAGAAACTTAACCTTAAAAAAAATATAAAAAGAAAACGACGGGGTTTGAACCCGAGCCGCCGATAACTGCCGCTGCCGAGTTCAGACCTAACCATCTAGTCCTATGGACCACCACGCCTTATACTGCAAACAGTGTTGCCAGAGGAACAAAGTAAAAAGTCGCCACAGACTGGTATGAAAAGTCGTCATTTTGTCGTCATATCTTCTTTGAAATATTCAAGGCAGCAAACTGCCAATTAAGTACTTTTTACCGTTTTTGAAGAACAAATCATAATAAGCTTTATCTCTCCACTTTATTAATATTGAAAAAATAAATAAATTAAAATTAAACTATTTTCGTATTTCGTAATATCACTAATTTTAGTGTAACCAGTAACTGACACAGAGATGGCTACATCTGGTAGCACTTAATAAGATCAGATACCGATTTCTAATTTGAAGATGCAAATGAATATTGTATAATGCTGCAATAAGCAATAACAGGTTGGATTGCGGTTGCGTGAAAGCGAAAACATTTTAAGCGCCGCGCCCCGTGCTTCGGGGAAGTCCCGAAATTTGACAGTCCAAAGCACACCATGGTGCGTTCAGATATAAGGACAAAAATTATTGTAATGTCATTAGCTTAAATATATTGTATAAAGCGTATGTATTCATGATAATATTATACTGATTCTTTTAATTTTTCCATTTGATAATAAAAAATTTCCTAATATGAAAAAGTCGTCAAAAATTTCATTATTTTAATAAATCGTCGCCACGCTTTAATCAAGGCAAAAAGTCGTCATTTTGGCGACATGTCGCCCTAAATGGCAACACTGACTGCAAATCGATTGCATCACGAAGACATAGCGCGAATGCAATCGCTGGAGTCAACGCCATCTGCACTAGATGGCGCTAGAGTCGGTATCGAAAATTATATCGGGTCTACAGACGCTTTTAAAAAAACATTTTACAAACATAACCTTAAAAGAATGTATGCTGCATGCTGCAAAACATAGATAAAAGAATATATATTTTCTGCAAAACTGCTCTGAGCGGATTCTAACAAGGTTTTTTGCCCGTACTTAGTGTGGTTGAAGGGGCCGATTCAGTAAAC
>MU186739.1:0-11267 GCA_016904865.1 Pissodes strobi | reverse complement strand
TGAAATATTTCTGGGATTTCATAAAAATCATTTTGGGGGCCTAATGTACTGTAAAAGTGCTCTGAGCGGATTCTAACGATGTTTTTTGCCCATACTTAGTGTGGTTGAAGGGGTCGATTCAGTAAACTGAGCTGATCAACGACAGTTTGTGACAAGAGGGCTGCATTGTATTAGCTGGCAGGGACGTCAAACTGGTGAGAGCAGTTTGATTACGGGGAGTAACGCCCCCGCCATTCCGAGTTGCCACGGGATGTAGTCCATCAAATCCCATCGTCCTCCTCCAGGCTGGAGAACACCAAAGTACAAAGTCTGGAGCTGATCACTAGGGAGTGACACAACAAACCCTATTTTTACCCCTGTCAGACTAGGGACCACCAAAGGAAAGAGTCTCAGGCCGATGCATCCAGTGGAAGCGGCCCTATGTGGTAGATGCATACGCCTACTCGCATCGTCCGGTGAAAGACCACCTCACCAGAACTGGGAAGCGCTAAGTGGTTTTCCCAAATCACATTCCGTTTCCGCGCTGCTGGTTTCGGGTTCCACAGTAGGAATATAATAATATGGACATGATGGTGCTTCCAGGATCAAAATATTCCGGAGGTAAACTCCCCGGCCATTCGGATCTCCGGGCGCTGGGTGACTCTGGGAGCCCTTCATTCCGAATTTCACATACAGCAAAGATACCGAACCAATTTAGAATTGATTTCTGCAACATAAGAGGCCTAAATACAAACATAAATTCGGTACACTAACATCTACAAGCAAATAGACCACACATACTAGCCCTTACAGAAACACAAGCATGTTCTACAACAACAACAGTGAACTACCCTTATCCTGGTTACGACTTACATACCCGATTTAGACATAAGTTCGGAATAGGCGTTTTTGTTCGAAGCGGCCTTTCATGTCACCGCGAGGAAACACTAGAACCGAACAACCTTGACGTAATGTGACTCAAGTTCACCGCCAAGGGATTAACCAAGTTTATATGTTGTCTCTATCGCCCTCCGAGCGATAGAGCCTACCAAAGCTTTTTTTCAACACTAGCTACCACTTTTGACTCAATACAGGTTGATCACCCCAGTTCAGAAATAATCGTTCTGGGAGACTTCAATGTCCACAACACCAACTGGCTCAAACACCACAACAAGACCGACAACGAAGGTAGAGAGGCTGAAGCATTCGCCATCAGCTACGGGCTTACTCAAATTGTAGACGAACTAACTCGAATCTCAGAGAGGGGCGAATTCGCCGCCCTCCTGGATCTTTTTCTAACCACCAATCCTGACCAGTACACAGTTATAGTTGGTCCGCCATTAGGTACTTCCGACCACAAACTTATTACAACGGTTTGTGAATTGCCACTCATACAGAAGGATCCACCATTGCCTCGCAAAATCTGGCATTACAATTTTGCAAACTGGGACGATCTAAGGGAGTTCTACCTAGATTTTCCTTGGCTCGATGTCTGCTTTGGCGCTGACGACCCGTCAGTCTGCTGCGAAAAGATCACGCAAGTAATCTCCTCAGGAATGGAAGTACACATCCCAAATTTCATCAAGTTGCCATCAAAAGGAAAACCCTGGTTCGACAGAAGATGCGAAAAAGCTGTGGGTAGGAAACAGCAAGCCTACAAGTACTGGCAGCAAAATCAGACCGCTGAAAATCGCAATTATTTTATCGAAGCGAGAAACGAATGCCGTGTTATCGACGAAACTAAGGGCAAACACAATCAAAGGATCAGGAATAAACTTTTGCAATGCCCCAGTGGCCCCAGGAATTTCTGGTCAGTAGCAAAGGCAGTAAGTAACAACTTTACAGAAACGTCTCTTCCATCTTTGACAGACGAACGTGGCATCACGGCGGCTACAGCCAAGGAAAAATCAAACATGCTCGCAAAAATGTTTTCTTCGCACTCTACCTTGGACGTCCCCCAAGGCAAGACTCTCCCCATCATATCGAACATCAACCCTACCATGGCAGAAGTAAAATTTCATCACCGTGATATTCGTAAAATCCTTAAAAATCTAGATACGCAAAAGGCATCAGGACCGGACGGAATACCTGCCATCGTGTTAAAGAACTGCGCCAACGAACTAACGCCCGTTTTTTCCAGGCTTTTTTCCCTGTCTTACGGAAAAGGGACATCTTCTTGGAAAGTCGCTCGAGTGCAACCTGTTCCAAAAAAAGGCAAGAAAACCACGCCCTCAAACTATCGTCCAATTGCCTTGCTTCCAATAATCTCCAAAGTCATGGAACGTGTAGTCAATCAGCAACTACTCAAGTACCTCGAGAACAACAGAATAATCAGCGATAAACAATACGGCTTTCGCAAAGAGAGATCGACAGGAAATATATTGGCCTATGTCACTCATATATGGAGTAGGGCAATTGGTGACTAACTAAAATTAACCAAAAACGTTTAAATTGGTTATAACGTATCGGAACCTGTTCAAATGACCGAATGTTGATTGAATGACTAACCAAAATTAACTAAAAGCACCAAAACGGGCTAATACGTATCGAAATAGATTAAAAATATGGAAGTAAGTTAAAACTAATACAAATTAACCGAATTTTGATGACTAACCAAAAACACTAAAATTGGATTTAACGTATCGGAACTGGTTCAAATGACTAAAATAAATTAAAAATAACTAAAATTAGCCGAAAGCTGATTGAATGACTAACCAAAACTAACGAAAAGCACCAAAAAGAGCTAAAACACATTAGAACAAATTATAAATATGATGGTAAGTTGAAACGATCTTAAATTAATCGAATTTTAGCGACTAACTAAAATTAACCAATAACAGTAAAATTGGTTATACGTATCGGAATCACTTCAAATGACTAAAATAAATTAAAGTAAATATCACTAATCGGAAGCTGATTGAATGACTAACCAAAACTAATCAAAAACCGGTTCCGATACGTTATAACCAATTTAAATGTTTTTAGTTAATTTTAGTTAGTCACTAAAATTCGGCTTATTCAACTTAGTTAGTTTAATGTCGTTAATCTGTTTTGATATGTTTTAGCTCTTTTTGGTGCTTTTGGTTAGTTTTGGTTAGTCGCTTTCGATTAATTTCAGTTAGTTTTAATTTATTTTAGTCACTTGAACCGACTTCTATACGTTATTACCAATTTTAGTGTTTTTGGTTAGTTTTGGTCAGTCATTTAATCAAATTTAGGTTACTTTAAGTTAGTTCCAAATTATTTTAGTCATTTGAACCGATTGCGATATGCTATATGGAGATCGGTGGATATGCTATAATCATTTAAAATGTTTTAGGTCAATTTAAGTTAGTCGCCTAACTTCGGATAATTTCAACTTACTATAATATTTTTAATCTGTGCCGATACGTTTTAGCCCTTTTTGGTGTTTATGGTTACTTTTGATTAGTTTTGGTTAGTCATTCAATGAGCTTTCGGTTAGTTTTAGTTTATTTCAGTCATTTGAGCCGGATCTGATATGTTATAACCAATAGGCTAGTTTTGGTTAGTCGTTCTAACAATTTTCGGTTGATTTCAGTTAGTTTTAATTTATTTTAGTTATTCCAATTCCGATACGTTATAACAAATTTTAATGTTATTGGTAAGTTTAGGTTAGTTGCCAATATTCGGTTAATTTGGGCTAGTTTTAACTTATTTTAACAATCTGAATCTGTTCTGATACATTTTAGCTTGTTTTTCTGCTTTTGGTTAGTTTTGGTTAGTTGTTCAATCAAATTTCGGTTACTTTTAGCTAGTTCCAATTTGTTTTAGTCGGTTGAATCGGTTCCGCTATGTTATAATTAGAGCGGACAGAGCTAAATTTCCATATTTAACTTGACGCGTCTAAAGTCAGGGTTCTAGCTTGTTTCTACAAGTCTAGAAAACTAGTCAGAGATGACTTTAATTCGACATTGGATGCCTAATCTTATTCTTTAAGATCAGCACCATAAGCGCTGATTCACCTTTTTTTTTCTTTTTACTACTAGTAATTTGTCAGTTTTATTACTTTAATCGGATCAGGTTATTTTGTACTGCGTAGTTCTAGGTTATATTTAACAGAATCTGACTGAATGACTGAAACCGGTATAAGAGACACAAATGTAAATATAATAATAATATTTATTTTTTGTTGACCGTAAAAAAGGCCAAGGTCAACAAATCAACAACAATGTTAAGGTTGAAATATTTACAACTCTTATCTACTAACTTAAATAACTACACATACATTCAGCTTCAATCATACATTAATCTAAAGTGAATAGGAACTAGGAATGGTGTAAATTTACAAAATCAAGGAAATAAATGTTAAATTGAGCAGGTATCTATTTCATGTTTAATTCCGTCCATAAATCCTTGACAGTGACATTGACTTTAAAAAGCTTTATCATTAAATCAATTACTACTAAAAATATATTTATATAAGCTTTCTATATATAGAAACCAGAACGCATTTCACCAAAGCGTTGACTGATCAGCCAACGACCAAAGACAGTCACTCTTATTCGACTAATTTACCGGTTATCTTTGGGAAACAGTCAACAAAGATATATCTTCATCCGTGTCTGATTTTACAGGTACATACAATCCCTTTTGTTGCATTATACGGGCTGGCACTTTACTTCAACTTCAACTTGGAAATAAACTTGAATGAATTTATTTCAATCTTCACAGCGCATTAAGACATTTTTTAATTGTGGGAGCTGTCTAAACGAGAATACATGAGTAACTTGAGCAATAATATTATACTTCGCGGAGCAAGAGGTAATTTTCTATCTTTTTACACGCGTCGCGAGAAGAATTTTTTCTGTAATGTCACTTCTGACATCGTCTCACCCGGGTAACGCATTAGGTAAGTACAGGGGGTGGTTTAAAATATGGCGATAAAGGTGTTTTGAATTTTATTTATTAGTTGAGGTAAATGCAGTGCATTTTGATCTTGTTTGGGTAGTGTGTTTCCCAAACAATAATCAAATTTAATGTTTTTGGTTAGTTTTGGTTAGTTTTAAATTATGATAATGTTTGTAACCTATTCCGATACGTTTTAGCCCGTTTTGGTGCTCTTAGTTACTTGTGGCTAGTTTTGGTTAGTCGTTCAGTCAACTTTCGGTTAGTTTCAGATAGTTCCAATTTATTTTAGTCATTTGAACCGATTTCGCGACCATATGATCAAATTTAAATTTAAATAAACAAACTAAGACGATCTCACATGCGTATGACGTCATGTGGCAAATGTAGCATGCACTTTTCTACGATTTGAGGCCCTGCATGAGGATAACAGAAACCTATTCAATGATAAAATATCCTTAAATCGGTATATATTAAAACCTATTAGGGGAATTTCTGTAAAAAAGTCAGTGCAGCCATAATAACACAAGATTTCCATTACCGCCTGTTTTGAAAAAGAAAGTGAATGGCTATTGCAAATTTTAATTTTTTCTGAACCAGTCCACCAACAAAACACGTTTTCATTTAATTGGTGCTGAACAACTGTTTTAATTTTGAAGGACAATTCTATAATCATACCCATATCATTTGGTGCAGGCCGCGTATAACCGCCACGTCAAGGTTAAAGTAGGCTGGCGAGGAATTTGCCGATCTTTTCCATCTGGTGTGAGTTTATCTGGGCTAATACATCAATTTTTTTACAAAACATTTAACTAAAAATCACAAATAAAAACGTTTAATATTATTTGGTTTTAGGAACATAGTAAAAATTTGTATTTTTCACTATTGGTAGTATAGTATAGAAAATTATTAGCTAATTTTGTAGTCGTTTTGTGCATACCGCATACCACAAAAGAGAATTGCAGGACATTTTGCAGGATGCTTGCTTTCGCTGGACAGAGTCTATGAATGCTTGACTGTCCTGCTCAATGCAGGACGTCTGGTCACTTTAGTTATAAATCCTTTGTTGTGTTGTTGAACTAATTTTCTAGCTCACTGAAGTGCCGAGAAGAAAGGAAGAGAGAAGAAAAACCAAACTATAAAAACGACAAGCTCACAGCACTTTTGAAAGAATAGTCAGTGTTTGCGATATGACTTAGAGTCAGACCCACCCCAAACACACCCTGAATGTGCTGGCAAATTGTCCTTGAAAGGAACAGAAGCCAATAATACATTTAAGACAAGACAAGAGGTCTGTTCAATAATTCACACTTTTTGCTCTGAGCACGAACTTTTTACACTTTTTGCCCTAAACGTGTTTTTTTGAATAAGAGATGAAACAATTATTAAAGTGAGATAAAACATCGGTGAAGTCATCATAATTTGCACTATTTACTCTTCCCTATGGGCAGGTGTAAAAAGTGTACGTCTGCGCGGCAAGCGTGTTTTAAAATTATGTAATGACAAATGACAGAAAAAACTCGGTTTTGTTTTGTAGTTTTATTCAGTTGAGTTTTGTTCCCTGAAAAACTTTATTCATAGACCAAGATAAAACACTCCTTATTCTATGTTTTGGTTATTCTCTTTTTCACCTTGAAAAATGGCCTTACAAAAAACGTCTTTATTTTCGCCGCTTGGGTCGTACTCATCCTCGTCTTCAGATAGAAAACAATCACACATACAATATTATAAGAGATAGGTAAACAAACGTAAAATACGAAAACGATAGGTGACAGATGAGTGATGACATGACAAAAACCGCTCGAACTCGAACAAAATGCATTTTTTAAATCCTTCCCAGTTCATGAACTGAACATGAACTCATGACGCAATAATTAGGTGCAAAATGAGCAGAAAGAGCAAAATATTGAACAGACCTAAGACAACCTTTAATATGTCAATGACAATGACATAAAGAGTAATAAAGACAGTGTTGTTAACAAAGACGAAGAAAGAAGATCCCTTGTCTATGGTTGTTAAGCTGCATTTACATTCAATTTGAAGTCAAATTCAAACTGAAATTTGCCTGCTTGTCATATGGTGACTGCACGTAGCATTTACATTGGACAAAATTCGAAGTTGACTTTGAAGTGCATTTTGAATTTTGACTGCTTGCCAAACGCAAGCAGAAAATAAATTTGTAGGTTAGATCGGCATGAGCAGAAAGAGCAAAATATTGAACATACCTAAGACAACCTTTAATATGTCAATGACAATGACATAAAGAGTAATAAAGACAGTGTTGTTTACTGTTGAGTGTTGTTGTTATCATGGCACAGCTTACCAAACAATAATATATTCGACTCTAGGGAGCAGCGGTTATAAACCATAATGGGCGGGACATGGTTTGTTTACTATTTTAGAACATTTAATATTTTATTCACGCGTGGCCCTCCGCTCGCTACAAGGGCTCAAGAAAGAGAAACTAACCAAAGCTAACCCAAGGAGTACCCAAAGTTAATAAAAAAAAACTTTTTATAAACATAACTTAAAAAAAAAAGTTTTGCCACTGCCGGGAATCGAGCCCGTAGCGTCGCGTCAGCATCAAACCACTGCACCACTAGACCCATTACTGCAGAGCCGCTGGACCGTCAAGACACTCAGACAAATCCTCCAAAATAGGTTTGTTCCAACCGACTAGAAAACCGTACGAGGGACCGTCATTTCTAGTTGTCAATTTCATTTTTGGAGGTAATAAGTACCTGTCATGTTGATAAACGAATTATGCTACTGGAAATTACCGTCCCATGTACGGTTTCTTGCTCAGTTGGAACAGAGCTATAGTAAACAATTCAAGCCCCGCCCACCCAATTGTCATTATGGTTTGTAACCACGACTCGCTAGAGGCGAATCCGAATGGTTTGGTTGGTTTGGTTTCTTTGTTTTGGCTCTGGTCCTAAAAAGCCAATTTGCCAGTGCACCCTTCGTCCGGCGCTTAAGGAGAGGTAGAGCTACCCTTCTACTTCCGTTAAGGGTAGTTCATACAGCAACGAATCACGAAATACGAATCACGAACTTTAACGCCATTGGTCAGATTAATTGACAGGAGAGTTGACAGGTGCATAATTTAAGATTTTACGAATTCGTGAAATTTAAAATCTACGGCGCGGGAAACTTGAGTTCATTTCAAGATTTTACGAATTCGTGAAAAATTTCGGCCGATTTGACAGTTTGCATATTGGTTTTTAGGTTAGATTAATTTAGTTTTGATTTGTTTTCGTTATTTTTTCGTATGGATAATGTTTGAGTCGCCCTTATATATTTACCTATGATATGTGAAGAGTTTTATGTAAATAAGATATTTTTTTGTTTTTATAATTATTATAAGATAAGCTCTTTATGACAACCGGCAGCTAAATATCTTAAAATAAAATATGAAAATAATAATGAACTACGGTTGATAATGACGCTCTACTGTACCAATAATATTAACTGCTGGTGATAAAAGTTTTATCTTAAAATATACCTATATCTAAGTGTAAGAGATAACGTCTCTGGTGCGGAAATTGGCTATCGGGTGTGGTATTTTATTTTGGTATATGGAGAAGTCTTTTCCACAAGGAAATCGAAGTCTTTCAAAGACATTTTATGGTAGTTCCTAAATATTTTCTCCTCATTTACCCTAATTTTTTGCACGAAATTATGATACTCCATGCGACCACCGTTGCTTAAAGATCTCACAGACACCAATAGACCTATTCCTATTATTCTTTTTTGTCGCATCTTAAGCAACAAGTAAGCTCCTATTACACGTCTACGTCTATGTCGGCAATAAAATACATTCATATTAGAATATTAATTATTAACTTTGAAAAACACAAAAAGGAAACACAACCCTCCTAACCTATCGTCAAAGGTAAATGTCACAGTGAAAATTTGACATTTCCTAGAAACGTCTACGAATTTCGTCTTCGTATGAAATGGTCACTTTTCACGAATTTGTAAAAACAACGATTCGTGATTCGTGTTTCGTGATTCGTTGCTATATGAACTCGGCTTTACACGTTGTTCCAGTTTGAAGGGCTTTGTATTCGGGGTGGTGACCGCGACGTTGTCGGGCTCTGGACCCTGCCACGACCATAGATAAATATATATAGGGGGAATAGGGGGATAGAATGCCCACTCCCATACAATAGAATAAGTTCGTATTCTTGCGACATCTATCAACGTGGGGCCAAGTACAATCGTTTGCAGCAAAAAGGAATCTACGCTTTTGACATAAATCAATACTTCGTTCTTTATCTACAAGATGGCGCTTATGTACTGTTTTGGCGCGAGTATTTGAATTTCTTAAATATCACAGATAACTTGATTTAACAGCTATACAACAGCCTCGGCAATTATCGAATTCGACAAAGATTATACAAGGTGATGATTTTTCTGTTGTAATACAATATTGTCTAAGCTCTTTGAAATAAGTAGGTTACCAAATAATTACATTTAATTTTATAAAGGTAGTCTCGAAAATCGTTAAACATTTAACTTTTTTTTAATGACACTTCTGGTATTTTATTACTTTTTTGGAAATCCCTTTGGAAAAAAAAACTTAGTCATATTCCAAAATTTAGTTGAAATTAAAGGGAATTAAATATGGAGGAAACTTTATAAAATATGTAATACAATATAGGATCTTCAAATAAAAGCATGTTTGATTTTCAACATACTTTGAGACACCCTGTATAAAAAACAAAAATGTGGCAAAATAAGTAACTTAGGTCATATTTTATATATCCACCTAAAATGATATTAATTATTTCAAGCAGCTTGAACTATTACATTGTAATATGTTAAAATCCTCATCCTGTATAAGCAGTCAAATTCGATAGCGCACGAGCTCACTGTGCTGGTTTGCTGTTTTCTACACTGAAAATCCATTTGATCTATTTGAAACCTGATAATAACAAATTGTCAGTTTCTTCCTGCAGTTTCTTGAAATTAGGTCGAGACACAATCGTATCAAATTTTCATTAGCTATATTTTTTATAAAAAAGGCTACTAATTTTTTTTAAGGAAGAAGTAATAGACCAGACACTTTTAATTTATTTAATTTACTGTTCATAATGGTAGAGAACCTGATAATAATCTTAGTGAAAAATAGTAGCAAATTATTACAAGGAAAATACAGAGGCTATTTATTTGCGTTGCTAAAACTTGCGTCATGAAGATAGTGAAGATCTATTTATTTCAAGAAATCGTTATCTAGTAATATTCTCAAAAAGTATTTGCAATGTGAAAAAGTGCAAATAGAAAGCAAAGCCATCTTTTAGCAAGGCAAACGAACAAAGTCATAAATAAATATTTGCTAAACAAAAGACTACTTCCTTCAATTTAGCGGCAGATCTACTTAATTTTGATAGTAATACTCTTGGTTGTTCCACCGCTAAATAAAATAAAGCAGGTACAGTGAAACAATTTTTTTTTACTAGTTGTAGTATCCGCCCAAAAACAATATGTCCATCATCAAAATTATAATTTGAACTATGTTAATATTGAACTAATTGTGTGGAATTAAGAAATCCACAAGATATATAAGAAGACATCCATAAACAGTGATATTTTAAATGAATGTGCAATATCGACTAAGCGAGATTGTTATTTTATTTTATTTATTTATTTCAATAATAGATCCATACATGTTCACACTTAATAATGTACAATTTTACTCGATAAGAGTGTAGACCGTGTCATAATATAAAAATGAAAATTTACTTATAACGAATACCTATTTAACATGAATTGCAAAATACAATGAAACAAGGATAATAAAACAAACATAGTTAAGGTACTAAATTCTAAAAAATCACAATTTTATAAATTTGTTTTAAAACATGAAGCAACAAGGGGCTTTTTATTTTTATTTTATATCACAGCAACTCTTGAAAGTCAGTATCTTCTAGGAACTCACTGATAGTATAATAGCATTTTTTAATGAGAAAATTTTTTAAACATACTTTCATCTTTTTGGTATTTTTATTTTTAAAAGGTTCAGGTAGGCGGTTCCATATTTTAATAACCATGTGTACAGGGTGGCTCGAATTCGTGTCTATGTATGGGGAACTCGAAAACCGTGAGAGATACAGTGTCGGTCAAATTAAGGCAAAATTGCGCATTTAGGTGCCTAACAATATGCCGTTTAGAAAGTTTTAAAATTCCGAGTATTTCCGGAGATATCCGGAAAAAAACGAAATTTCGAAAAATCGTTTTATTTTTTTCCTGTGCTTATTTAAAAACGGATTTCAAATTGAATTACACTTTTGCATTGCCACTTTTTCCGCTCTATCCAATGATGTTATCCGGTTTGAAATCCGACGTTTCGTCTTCAAGGGATCATCATCAACTTTCTTTTTTTAAATACGAACTTTAATTTTTTTTATCGTTTTTCA
>MU186738.1:94205-126921 GCA_016904865.1 Pissodes strobi | reverse complement strand
AATTATTGTCTTCTTATATTACAATGATAGTTCACATATGAACTGGAATTGCTTTTAAAACCTCGAAGCTGGAAATAATTAATAGTCATTAATATGTCTCATAACTATTTGGCCATCGATAGCTATACAATTAACGAGAATCGCCTTACAATCAAGTTTTTTATGTGAAAACTTCCTTTAGCGTTTGGCGGTTTCAGCACACTTTCTTGGGTCGTGAATGAGGCTGGATCGTTAGGCGTGATCCGTCAGGCTTCGCTATGTGTCGCTCGCTCATTCGAGTAAAGTCTAAAGTATTGGGACTTCAACAAAGCGTAAGAGAAACAGTCAGACGCGTTCAGTGCATTTTTCTTGGGTAGACAATGAAAATGACTCGTCAGGCGCGACGAGTGACGCTCGGGTATCGCTCATTCAGGTAAAGTCAGCGCCAATTTCGTTATTCTGGAAAACGGCTGCAAGTAGAAATTTGGGATTTGGTACGTTTTTAAGCAAAACTTGGGGCCAATGACGGTCAATTAATTCTGCCGATTCGATGTTTCGTTTCCGAAGTATTAGATCATATGTGCGATTTTTCAAAATTTTTGCTCTCATACACAACTGTCCAAAAAATTATTAATTTTATAACATTTTCTGGTTGGCTTATTTACGGTCTGCCGCACTCTATTGAACCTGGCGAGAATCTGAAATTATCCAGGGTTATTTTTGAAAAAGGGTCACTTTAAACCGTTCTAGCACGGAAAAGGTCGCGAAATTCGAAAAAACTGAAACGACAGTTCCATATCGAATTTCTAGTAGAAAACTCTCTATAGTTATTATCCTAACAAGTGCTGAAAGTTATGCTTTCCCGTACACGACTGCCGATGCCCGAACGACGCGAAGCGAAGTTCGGGCAAACAGTTAACGGCGAGAAAGATACTTTCCGCAAGAATAGGGATCAAGATTTTTTTCTACAAGCGCATTAAAAATACACCTCTTAAAAAAATGTGTATTTTTAATTCTGTTACAATTTTATTAATTATGTATATTAATATTAAACGTACAATTGCTTATTGTTGATGTAAATTGTTAGTGTTTTTGTAGTAACGCAGGAACCTTACTGCTGCCTGCATTTTCTTTTGTATTATCACTGACTGACAACATTTTATTGGATATACCTTTTTCTTTATTTCCGAGTCTTCAAGGTACCCCTCTGTCATTACTTCCACTTCCGTCCGCCTAGTTATTTTATGTTAGTGGTTTCTTCCCGAGATTCGGCCTAAAACTAGCTGAAGAACGTCTATAACTATGGCCAGTGTAGCATTGAGGTTCTGGAAAATGAAGATAGGTTGCAATCTCAGACGGAATTTTTCCAAACGCATACACACTGAGCGGTACTTTTGCCATGTTTATATTGAATAAAAAAGCGACGTTGAGGATATGTGAAGGTCGCAAAGATGCATATGTTTGAAATAACTTGAAGAATGTACCGTTGTTAACTACTTTCGACATTACGAAGGCCCTTGATGAATGATTTGTTGATCTTTATCCTTTATCTTCAATGTTGTCCAGGGGTATCTTGGTCAGTTCTACCCTACGGCAGGCACCTCATCATCATCATCATCAATCAGTCCATCCGGGTCCACTGTTGAACATAGGCCTGTTTTTGAGTATTCCATCGTCTCCGATCCTGTGCTGCACTCATCCAGTTCCTCTAAGGTTGTCAGTCCACCTCGTGAGCCGGTGCCCTCTGCTTCTAAAGGCATCTTGGCGTGGTCTCCACTACAGGATCTTTCTTGTCTATCGTCCGTCGGTCAGTCTTGCTACATGGCCAACCCAGTTCCACTGCAGTGTTGTTAGTTGTTATTCTCTCAATCGCGTCAGTCACATCAGAGATTCAGCGCAGTCTCTCATTTGTTATCCGCTCCCTCATGGAAAAGCCCAGCATTGCCCTCTCCATCCTTCTCTGCGCCACTCGACAGGCACCTGCTAGCCTAAATATAGTGGCTACTTTGATTTGTAGATAGATATCATCTGTCACCGTTTGCATAAATTTTCCAATGTCGCCTTTGCTAAAAGCGTTTGATTTTTTTGATTTAAAGCCTACAGATTCTTTTTTTTAATGTCAATTTGTAGAATTTTCCAATATCAACATTTTGCCTTATCTTCATTCATTATTGGATATAATCCCATCATAAAAATTCGTAATTTTTTACATATCTAGTGATTCTAATGCATTAAGGAAGTAAATATGAGGGAAAATACATCGGCGGAAACAAGATTTTAGGCATATTTTTTATAATTTGAATTAATTATTATAATGGTGCTATATCCAATAATTATCTCGGGGTAATACCTAATTGGATATATAGCCCCATCATAGAAATTCCCGATTTTTTCTAAGAATTCTAACACATTAAAGAAGCAAATTGGAAAAAAATAAATTGGCGGATATAAGATTTTTTGCATATTTTTCTGTAACTATTTTGGTTAATTTGTTTAAAAACCAATGTGACTTTTATAAAAGAAGAGGGCGCTTCAGCGCGCTTTTCTTTCTGTAGTTTTTATTAGCTTGGGTTAGTTTCGGTAAATTTTGGTTAGCTTCAGTTAGTGTTACTTAATTTGGGTTGGTATTGGTTGGCTTGGATTAGTTTGGGTTAGTTAGTTAGTTACTTTCGTCTAGTAATTGAAAGACGTGCGCAAAACGCAGGTCTTAAGCTTCTCACACACCTTAAGCGTAGCGGGCACCTTCAGGTTATTTTATTATCTTGGATTAGTTGGGGAAAGGGACAGATCATTGATTCAAATTAATTTCAGTCAATTTATTATTCATTAAAATTCCATTTATATTGCAGATTGATGGATATTTGTTTAAATATCTTTAATTTTCTATGGTAGGATTTTATCCAGTTATTCCTATCTAATTATCTATATTATATCTCCAGTATAGTAATTAACCAAAATTATAAGAAGTAGGCAACAAATCCGTTTCCGCCAATGTTTCAATTTTCTTTAAAATTTACTTGTTTAATGCATTAGAAAACCTAGAAATGTAAGAAATCGCGAATTTCTATGATAGGGCTATATCCATCGGTTACCAAAGCTTTTATCATTGAGAAACGAGACCAGGGGCTATTGGGCATTGTAATTTTGCTCAGATCCAAAACATAAGCCAGAAAAACCAGCTTGTAGCTTTTAACCTCTTCTCCACTTAAGAAAATGGTTAAATTGTTTCTCATACCTTTCTCTACACATGGCTGGTAATAATTCCAAATTGGCTTCTAGAATGCTTTCAGGTATTTCTTCTTCTAAAAATTCCATTTCTTTATTTTTTGGTAAAAACGAGAAAAAAATAGGGAGAAAAACTGTGTTCAAGGATGTGATTTTGGCAAACGTTTTGGTTTAGTAGTTTTGACTTTGGTAAACAATTGGCATTATGGCAACCAATGTGAAACACATGTTGTCAAAGCTTTAAATGGATGGTCTTGTTGTTTTAAATATGTTGTATGGGGTGGTTCAGAGTATAAATTAAATATATTTTTTTTATGAATAAATTAAGCGAAATATTCAGAAATTTCATAATATTAATGTGTTAGAATAAGGTAGGTCTAAGGTTTCGTGAATTCAGCGAATAATTGTATGTAGCGCTCTGAAAAAAACTTTCGCGTATGGGAAATTTTTTTCGAAAAACTCATTTTCTGAATTAAAATGCGTAAGGGAAAGTGGTGTTTCCCGCAAGCTTGTAGAAAAAGATGATGAAAAATGAACTTTTCAGGGAAAATGTTAAAACATCGATTTCTAGGTAAAAAAATGAAGGTTTTGATTTTTTCTCGGAGAAGAGAAGACAAAAACTCTCTAAAAGCTTCTCTGTTTCAAAAATGTCAGGAAAATGGACTTTTGGGGGAAAATATAATCATCATCAAGAAATTAAGGTTTTTATTTTTTATGTAGAAAAATCTACTACTTCATGAGAATCTACCTAACAAACATATGATGATGTCGTTTATACAGGATGAGCTTGAATTTAAACTTTTCTCCTTTTCGAATTTTGACACAACACGTCACCACATAATATGTTATGGCTAATTATCTGGAGCAAATTCTCGCCTTTTGATGTTTTCTTTTCAGTCTTAAGCACGCCGTTTTTTTCTGCAAATGAATCCATTGAACCGGCAGGAATTAATAGCTTAATTCGTAGAGCTTGACAATTCATTTGGATTGATACATATATGGTAATAAACACATTAATATAAGAATTATCTAAAAAAAATGAAAATAGCTATTTTAACCTAATAGTCACAAAATTAACTCACACTAACAGGAACTATAATGACTAATTAACTACTTCAAGTGAACTATTTCAAAAGCAATCTTAAAGTGAAGAGGAATATAATCTGTAATTTGGAAATGGTGAGAGGGTGGCCTTGAAAGGCTACGGCACTTAGGCCCCACTGGACCTCCTGTGCGTCCTCCCTAGGTCAACCAATTCATATAGGCCATCGCTCAGCCTAGTGTTGTAAGAAAGGACGGATGTAAATTGGTCGCCAAGATAATCCCTTTACCTGCATATCGAAAAGGGTTGCTGCTAATGACATGTAAATTCGTCGCCGGCGTTTTCTTGAGTACCTACCTACATCGGTAGGTACGGAACAATAGGTTAATGGTTATTGGGCATATATACCTCAAATCTGAAATCTATTTGTTTTTAGTTTCTTGTCAATTTGCTTTTATTCACTGCTATTTCTACCTTCGAGCGAAGTGCATTGCTATTTCTACCTTCGAGCAAAGTGAATCATAGTGAAAAATTTCGGCGTTAGTTATTTAAAGTGAACGTGGGAGAAGTCTAATTTTGTGCGAAAATTTTACGTTTTCCAAAGACAAGGTCTTGAGAAGTGGAGAAACATCATGGAGGTGTTGCCAAAGGAAGCTGCATTGTAAAGCATGGCTTTACACTATTGGAACGGATAACCTGATATCCAGGAGGGAAGATGCGCACAAGCACGGAGCATTCGAAAAGGAAGTGAGCAGAAAAGCTATTTCAAGTGAATGCAAGAGGAAGGCAAGAGAAGATATCAGTGAAAGGCCTTCAAAAATTATTTGTAGGGCTTTAGCAACAAATTTGCCACCGTCTCTTACAACTACTGATGTTGGCTGCATTAGAAGAAATATCTATAACAGTCGCCGCAAAATCTTTCCAGGTCCGATTCCTAAGAACATAGAAGAAGTGCATGGAGTTCTCAGCAGCGCATACGACGAAACGCTGTTAACCAATAAAGGTGAACAATTTTTGTATATTAACAATATGGAAAAAAATATCATTGTGTTTACATGTGAAAGCAACATACGTGTTTTGACCGATATGGATATACTGTATATGGACGGAACGTTCTCATTCTGCGCAAAGTTCTTCTTACAGTTGTTTACTATTCACGGACTCCAAAATGACCATTATGTTCCATTAGGTTTTTGTTTGCTACCAAGTAAGACAAGTGACTGCTATAAAACATGCTTATACCTACTAAAATCCAAGATTTATGAAAAGTATGGTCTTACTTTTGATCCACGACAAATTTTCGTTGATTTTGAAAAGGCCATCCACCTAGCACTAAGGTGGGCTTGGCCAGATGTAAAAGTAAGCGGTTGCCGATTCCATTTACATCATGCATGGTTTAGAAAGATTAAGTCTGATTATGAATCAAAGACCAAAATAGGAATCTGGCTCAAAAACACTCTCGGGCTGACTTATTTGAATCCAAATGAAGTGGAGTACTGTTTCGTCTTTGATTTAATGTCGTACAAACCAGAAAGTGAACTTTTGGATACATTTTGTGACTATTTGTTAGAAACATATATCGTCGAAAACGCAACCTTTCCTCCTACTATGTGGGCGGAAGAAGGTGTCTCGCTTACAAGAACGACTAATGTTGCGAATCGTTTCATGCAAAATTTAATTCTTCCTGTTACGCAACACATCCCTCCATATATACCTTCCTTGAAAAGTTAAAAGAATGTCAAATTGAAACGTATGTAAAAATGCAAAGTTTTGATGTTAGTACCAATTTCAAAGACAAAAATGTTAAAGCTAAGTTAGCATCACTTGATGAGCTAGTCAATGTAGGTTCTATTATTCAATAATGTACTTGGTATATTGAATGTTTAGGTACTATTATATAAATGTTGCTTTTGAATAATAGACAAGTCGAAGTAAAGTGCACCATTTGTTTTTCTTTTTGGTTCCGACATAAAAACCCGGCGACCAATTTACCTATAGGGATTAAATGAACCCTTAAATTCCGGCGACCAATTTACATGTCGGATTAGTGGAGCAGGTAATCTTGGCGACGAGTTTACCACCGCCGGTAAGAAAGGCGGCGATGTTACCCGAAGAGGCTGTTCTGAGAAAAGCCATGGTTGACCATCGTTCTCCTGAAATGGATGCCGAAATAGCCTCGCAATCATAGAGCAGATGCTCTACCGTTTCGTCCTCCTGTTCACAGTCTGTGCATAGAGGTGACTTACATCTTGATGTAGAGATGTTTCCTTAGCTGGCAGTGTCCAGTCAGAAGCCCCGCCATGAGTCGTAGGTTCTTCGTAGACATACCCAGGTATGCCCTTGCTGCAGATCATTTGGGTGGCTTAGTAGCTCCCTAGCCAGTTGACAGTTAGTTGTTTCATACCATCTTGCCCTAAAGTCTTCATGGGTGATCTTTTTTATCATATGTATCAACGTCGCGACAGGTAGGTTTGAAGGGCCAACTCTCATAAAGTTTGAACCGGCCGCCTTTCTAGCCAATTTATCCGCTGATTTGTTATCTTCTCAGGGTGCATGTCCCTAACCCAACCCAACTAACCCAGCACACAGAAGTTTTGTTTTTACGGGCGACATCCTCCAGTGAATTGTGGTATTCTAATACTGACCTCGCTGTAAGTTTATAACTTTTCAGGACCAGTAGTGGTTGTCTACTGTTCGAGTAGATTTTAATAGACTTGTCCTCAGTATTCCTGGGATCAATATCTTTTGCGGCTGTGGATATAGTAGCAAGTTCAGACTGACCTTGAGAGGAATATAAAAGAATAGATACGATGCAATCGATAATAATATAACGCATAAGAATGTTTATGCACAAAGTAATAATTCCGCACGTTAAAAAGATAATATACAAAAACAAATATAGAAAAACAGACACACAAAGCGAAAAATGAACATAAAAGTGATAGATTGAGTCTTCATTAAAACAATGGCTTGATTTTTAGTGTGAGTTGTTGTACTCATACTCAGCAATAATTACGGTATCATATGCACAGCGTAAGATGTTGAATTGATAAGAATGACAAGTGCTCCCTCAAAGATAGATTCAGAGTACATATAACTTAAAAAAGGAGCGACACAATACAACTTCGCCGCATTGTATTTTGGAACGCCTTTTTCCAGTTTCACTTACCCAGTCTGGTATTTGTAAGAGCCTTAATAATATAAATATCGTTTTATCAGAAGTCGTTTCATGGAGATGTCTGTTAAGTTGTGTACAATTGGCATGCCTTTTGCTCCACCTGAATATTAGATGAATCTTCGGTTCAGATTCCAAGGCTTGAATTGGCACAAAGTCCAATTTAGTGGTCCTATGTTAAGCACATGGAAATGTCTGTTCTTTTTTAGAAAAACTGTGAAGCTAAAAAGTGCCTCTTGACATAACAATGAAGAAAGCCAAGCTGTATGTCGCTGAAATATTTTTTACATTTGCTGTATATTATTTCCGGTATCAGTCTGAAAACTTTGCTCATAAACAGATGGAAATGGTTGATTTTTTTGGCTTTTTGAGATAGAAAAATAAAAATTAAAATGAGTGTTTCATACTTGCGTGTCGAGCATTTTAACCAGAATATTTACTATCTGCATCGTTAAAAAGCATTATAATTCGAAAGCAGCTGTAGGAATCCTGAAGTTTTTGATCAATATTATCGATATTTTGATGACCTACCAAATATCTGTTGACATTTTATTTGCCATTAATCTTAACAGGGATGTGTGTATCTTCAGCAGTTCCAGTACGATCCATGACACAAGCGATTCCTATTGAGTAAAAGTTGTTTTAAATCTCGTTGTTTTCGATCTAAACTAACTGTGTTATAAATGTTGTGGGCAGAGTCAATCAAGTCGATTCAAACCGGCACGCCACATTTGGCGGAATTATTGCGGTGCTTTTACCATATTTGATCTTCCGCGGCCGCCTGCCTGTTCTAATTCATTTGTCCGATTGATTTCGATTTTCTATTACCGGCTGTCTGATCCGATACGAGATTTCTTTTATATTTATTACTGTTTAGCCACTATAAAATATTAAATTTTATATTTATAGCAGGTGTTTTGAATATTCTTAGGTCCCATTTGTCATTTCAAGAGACTAACCTAAAATGCAATGGTTAACTAACGACTTGGTCGTATTTTTGCTTTCATTTTTTTCAAGGTTACATCTAAAATATCAAAACGTTGAGTACATTTTATATCGTAGGCAAGTAAATAGAAAAAAACACTATAAATGCCAATAAATTGAGGATTGAGTAAGTAGGAAAATATTTCTATAGAACTACAAGACACGTAGGTCTAGACAGACCATGTCAAAACGATAAAGTGCAATAGGTCTTGCTAAAAGTCAGTACTTGCTTGATTGCTCAAAAAATACATCGAGAAATTTAAAATGAATACGTAAGTCAGTATCAGCTTGCCAATTAATGCTTTGGTTATATACAAACATGCAGAAGGGTAGCAAACTGTTGGTTTGGAAGAGGGAAGGTCCATCTATTAAGCAGCAGTGAGCACCATAGTTTCCCTGTCGACAAACCCATAGAGTCCTTAATATCATTATATAGTAGTTTATTGTTATTGGTGGCTGAAGAATGTCCTGCACTCCAGACTTATGTAGATATTTTCAGTTGACAAATCGACTAAAATGTTAGAAGATACCCACATGGTCCAAAGTTTCCAGGATCTTGTTAATGAGGCTGTACGATACACCTATAACAAAAGGGTTTTGCGGGCTATACTATACCAAGTTAATAAAATATACATCAATTAATTTTGATTTTTGAGTAAGCATGTTAGAAGGGAATGGTGCTGGTACCCGCCTCTGTCAGTGCAACGTATGCAGGTTTATTGCAGCACTCCGAACCTTGCTTACAGGACCTCATCCAGCCTGATCTTCCTAATCAGACTACACAAATGGAGTACCGACTCCTCCATGTACCTTGCAGGTCCTGGTTTTGGCTCTCCTAGCCTTACATACCTGAAACTGCAGAGCCTCACACTCGCACCACACGTGTTTTGGAGTTTCCTCCTCCTGACAGAGCCTGCAACGGCTATTATCTGCCAGGCCGATCTTTTCTGTGACTGTTCATTCTACAGTACCCCGTCAGCTGGCCCACTAATGTTCTTATCGTCTTGGGACTTCTCTTAAGTGGTGTGAATTTTGGGGAGCCGTGTTTAATGAACTGTTTGGCCTGTAGTTGCTCCGGTGCTTGTAACCACCAGTTTAGGGATTGTTTCTCTATCCAGCTTTTAACTGCTGTTTTGAAGACTGTTCCTGCTATCCCGCAGTAGGGCTCAAGTCCCAACGTAATCAACGTTTTGCAAGTTTGTCGGGTTCTTCGTTGCCTTGATGGCCTTCATGTCCCGGAACCCACGCAGTGGTGAAGTTATTGTTACGACCGACCTCTTCAAGGGCACTTATGCAGTGTTTAACTAGTCTAGATCTGACCTTGTCCTTGTATGCACTAACTGCTTTTAAGGCGGCCTGGCTGTCGGAGTATATGACTACCCTCCTTTTTCTAATGTTCAATTTCTCTATGTCCATGGCGCAGTGTTGAATTGCCGCGACGCATGTTGGCTTTATGAGAGCCACTTATTATATATTTTCAAATTACTTGCCATCACTTATATTTTACTCACGATCTCCCATTAAATCGGAAGAAACTGCTGCTTATCGCTTGAAAAATCCTGGCCAATTTCCTCATATTCAAATCGGTTCAAAGAAGATTTCAGGCACCTAAATCTACTTACTTTATTACGCTCTTTCTGCCCTTCTAATGTGCGCAAAACCTTCACTCCAGCTTAGAAGGAACTGGGAGTGAATAATAATTTTAATTTTGAGAATTTAAAAAATATATATATATTGAATGAATTAAAGTATGTCAATGCGTAGGCTAAAACGGGTTGTCGCCGAGCGTATAAATTAGGCCCTAGCTCAAATGTCAGAGAGTAGGGGTGGGTTGATTTATTTAAGACGCCACGGGCTTGTAGACAGCACAAGCAAGAAATACCACAAAGTTGAAATATGGAACTCGTTTTAACTTAAGCTTCGCGACAAAATAAATGAATACCGAAAATTCGTTACTTATTTCTATCAAGAAAACCGATCAATAAAACAACAAAAATAAGTCAGAAAATTAGATCAAGTATATATATTATAAGCCGGCAATTTATCAGTATTAATAATGGAAAATAAGTACTCATAAATTAATCAAAAATCAAAGTCGATAATACTAAGCAAGTACCCAAATTAACCGAAAAACTAAAGTCGGCGAGAAACAACTACTCAAAAATTAATCAAAAATAAGTAAAGTAAACGATAAACAAATACTCGAGTATTAATCAAAAGTAAATCAAGAACGTTTCAATTATTGAGCGCAAATAATAAAAAAAAAACATATACTTACTGAAGCGGGCCCTTCCTTTGAAGTTGTAATCAAGATTTCATTAAATAAAACAGGGAAATAAACAAACAAAGGATCGGTTTTATTGCTACTAATAAAGTATCACAGCTGGTCATAAGAAAAATAAAGATCAAAGGACGAGAAAAATTCAGCAGATCAATTTTTATGGTAACACTGTATTTTTAACGAGAAAAGGTAGGCTTTACTCGGTTACTTGAAGAGATAAATTACACGCGTTATCTTAACCAACGCCGAAATATTCAATCGTAATTTACGACGATCGCTTTATGCAATAATAACAAAAGAAAATAGCGTCAATATTGTAGAAAAATTCAAGTAACTCGAATATTCACTTAATCAAAGACTAATTCACGGTGGTCGAATCATGATCCGTTACAATGCCGTATTATTAACTAACTATGGTTATTCGGTTCAGTTAAGCTACGTTGATAACTGCCGCAAAAACAATATATAAAAAAAGCTAGTTAGACCTGGCGTTATTATAGCCACCAATCAATTACAGACGTTAACGTATGTCAATTTACGCGTAAGTAATCCTCGGTCAAGTTGCCGGTAGGACAAGGATAAAGAACCGCTTGTTTGAATAAAAAAAACAACAAAGGCCACAATAAAAATTAACTATAACGCAAAATCTACTAGGCCGTATCAACACTAGTAGTTATCTGATCTACTGTTATCTAACGTAAGCCAGAAATTGTGAAAATTGAAGATAATAATAAAACTAGTTCAACCTACAACGTTATTGCGTCAGTCAATTAAAAGTTCAAAAAAAAATCATCCAAAATCTGATTTGTTCTAGATCAAACGGATCTATCTGAATTTTAGAATTTGATTAAATAAAATCAAGCATCTCAGGCTAGACAAGATTTGCCCAAAAATTCAAAGTTCATTTAAAAGAAAATATGAATGACTAAATGTTACCTTAATTAAGGAGAAAAAGTTAAAAGTTAATCTTTGCTCGAAAACAAAACCAAAAAAAATAATTAGAGATCGTAAGTTAATTACACGCATTTGCCGCAAAATATATGGATGGAAAAAAAAGAAAATAGAAATTGCTCAGTTGGCCGATGAGTAACTCCTCAGGCAGCTTCCAGATAAGAACTGCTCACAGTGGAAAGAAGACTTCATTGACAGGCGAAAAACTGCAAGACTCTATACAGGTAGTACCGCTAGACATGCGTAGCCAAGGAACACCCTGTCGCTAACAATGCTCGTCGATAGCAATGAACATGACGGTAGCAATGGATCCGACGGTGGAATAGACCAACGGTACTAATACACATAACGGGAGGAGTAGACCCAACGGTAGTATCCTGTGAAACAACATATAATCAAGGTTCCACACGTAACTCTTAATTGACGAGCATTATAACCCGATAATCCAAATCAACCATCAAGGAAAAAGAGAAATCAGAATTTAAAAAAAAATCAATAATTTACCTGTGTAGGGGTAGCCAGTTGATTATCGCTAGATAGCTTTCAGTTGAGCAAGTGGGCCTCTGTAAGAGATTAAAAAGGGAATTAAAAATCCGCCCACGTGCGTCACAATGCTGAAATGATGGCGTTCACGAAAGAAAAAAAAATTAACAAAAAAAACAACTCACCTTGCAAAAGCAGCATTCAAATCCCACAAAGGGCAGTTTCAGACACCAACACTTAAGAAAAAATAAGACACAACTAAAGACTGAAACTGTTAAAATGACCCGGTTGGAAAAATCCCATCAACAGGTAAAATCAAAAATTAATTCCAACCGGTGTCCTAAATGACTGCTTGACTCACAAGATCGACGTAAAGAGTGACGCCAAGCGATCGGAAACCCGAAAAGCAGCCCGGCACGCGAGAATTGCCACCTCGAAAAACTCGCTCAACCTATGAATGCACGGCATGACCAATCACATGTTCCTCTCAATAATTCATCCAAGTGAATTAAACGATGAAAACCTGGAATTTTGATGTATAAGCATCCACCAAAAAAATCTACTCAGAGTAGCCAAAAGGGCGTTGTCATTAAGTCACTCCAAATAATAAAATTTCCCAATTATTCAGAGGTAATTAAATAACTGCGCGCGATGCTTAACCCATCAACCAATCCAAAACAGTAGACGCTACGAAAGCCGGTAACAAGGCCTTTTACCACCGACTTTATTTTCACGCACTAAATTCAATTGGTTCGAAATCGAATTGTTTAGCAACGCGATTTTTATTTTAATTTCTCGATCTAGAGATCGTCGAAGCGAGGTCGGCCGGAATATCTACGGGGGTTTTCCGCTATTAACCACGAAGGCGCTCGGAGCCATATGAAGGGTGCCGAATTCTAGGATTATTTACGCATCGATCTACGCTAGTCAAAACGGCCTGTGACAGTTTACCAGTCTTACCACAACAACTAACTGGTAACTGAAATCCCTCCGCTGACAGTTTCTCTCTCTCGCTTGGCTGAAGTCGATGCCGACATTACCCGAGTGAGCGTCACATATCTGAGCGTGACCGCTCTTGCCCAGGAAAAAGCTGCTGAACGCGCCTAAAGAAATTTTCCCATCACAAACTCTTAGCATCTTGTCTTACATATAAGCAATACATTTTTACTTACCTAATTTGTGTTATGACTAAGTTTTAAGGAAATATTATATTCTTAAAATTAGCTTTAAAATAATATTTGTGTTAATAGATAGTTATATTATAGAATGCGGTGCATTATTTCAACATTATATTTTTAACGATGCGGTAAATTGTCTTTTGATATACGAGTACACACTATTTTATAATATTTTTATTATAATAATAATAATCCACAGCTCTAATTATATCATCTACTACCTACTTAAATTAAAACTAAAACATGCCACCAATTATTAGTTTAACTTCGATCAAGTACAGCAATTAAAAACCCATCTTTTTGACGGAATCGAAGGTGAGTGAACAGATGTTCAAATTTGGATGTTTATTAATGCATTTAATCGCTCTACAAAGGTGAATGACAGCCATCATTAGTCCGGTAAAATACAGTTACACGCCCGAGTCTGTGTCTGTCGAAGGAATGCAGCATGGACGAGCAATGTTGTCACATACCCTTATTACATTTAAGTTTTGATCTCTTTTACTCATCGAAAATAAATAGCAATAAAAAAAAACTAAGAGTTTAGTGTTATTTAAATATTATTCAAAACCTGTTTGTGACTATTTGGGGTGTCTACTATTAGTTTGATGGGTTAACCGAGTCACGTGCTCACCTCCTGCCACCAATCACGGATTTTGCTTGCCCCTTACCGCCGCTATTCCGTAGACACACTTGTTCGACACACTATAATTGAAACTGCCTCAATTTTCTTCCTAGCGTATTGAGTTTGATCGCTTTTAGAGAAGTTTACATCCCATCAACTATTCATCAAAAGTGCACATGAGATACTACTCATCTTCTGGAAAAATGTCGCATTTAGAAGGTTTCTGGTGATAAATTATAAAAGCGGTGCGCGACGAACAAAGAGGACGAAACAAAATTATTACATATTACTTACATATATTTTATCCACCAATAAAATGCATAAACTACTAAATAATTATCACCATGTCCTAAGTTTGAAGTTGAACTTAAAATTTTTATGTAAACATACAAGGCACACTTACAAACACGCAAGCGATAATGAGCCTTAACTTTGTGTCACACCAAATCCGCTCATCTAGTGACCATATGCCCACACGGATGCGGTCTCCTGTGGAAGTCCTAAACCTGTAACCAGGACCTTCATCTGGCAGCCAGGTTCAACTCTGGAAAGACCATCTCTGGATTAAGTCCCCCAAACCAAATCTTCTGCTTCGGTGATATGTCCACATGGTTTTTAAACTTGTTTACGAAATTATTTGTTGGATAATTTTGAGAAGTGTGAGGTTCGCGCCAAAATTAGTCTTACTTAGAAACATTATCCACATCAGAATTAGACTATGACTAAGTAGTTTGGTCTGATGTTCTGGAATGAGCAAACAGTACAAACCAGGCTTTACAGGCTACTAAATATTAAAGATATTTGCTCTAATAATATTTATATATTCCTTCGGTGACCACGAGAAGGGCTCTCTGAAGAACCAAAGAGATAATGCTTATACGAGATTGAATTTTCGGAAAACATCCGGTATAGGATATTTTGATTCATGCTTTTATTCCATTTAATGCAGTTGACTCTCTAGAAGACTCTTGTAAAATAAACTAGTTCATAACAAAAATTTTATATAAATATTTTTTAAGTGAAACTTCTTTAGCGAGGGTAAAGTCAGAAAAAATGAAACCCTTATCAAAGTGAAACGCTTATCAAAGTTGAAACGGTTATCAAAGTGAAACGACCCTTTAATTAAGCATGTTCTAGTATAGCTAGCGGGTTGAAATTTTCAGGACAGCCGGGATAAAATGAGGATCCTGGATGACCCCCCCCCCCCCCCCGGTTTGGCCGGAGAAAGGGGAGAAGAAAAACTAAAATAATTAATTTGTTCAGAACGAAAAGAGCTACGGGTCGACAATTTTATGGTAGGTGCGCCTCACCCCCCACCTCCCCGGATACCCAAAAATTTTCGAAAAAAGTGGAAAAAAAATTAAAAAACGTAAAAACTGTTCTGAAAGTTAATAGAAGTATTATAAACCGAAATAAGAAAAAAAAATAATAAAAAAAAAGTTAGAGAAACGCGGTTTTCGGCGAAAAAAAAGCGAAGTTCAGCTACGAGGTCGGGAATGGCAAAAATTGAAAGAAAGGAAATGTTTTATGAAAAGAAAAACAAAAACTTTTGAAAAATGGGAAAAAATTGAAGAAAATGTTCGCAAAGTTAATAAAAGTATTATAACACGAAATAATAAAAAAAAAGATAAAATTGTTCGGAAAGTTAATAAAAGTATCATAAAACGAAATAAAAAAAACGATAATAATAAAAAAGTTAGAGAAACGCGATTTTCGGGGAAAAAAAAGTTGAAATAAAAGGGGAAAATTTTTAAAAAGCGTCGAAACCGGCGGTAAAAGATGAGAAAAAAGCTTAAAAAAAATAAAAACTCAATTCCTAATATAACTTTCCGAAGTTTCACTTCAGTTGTGTGCTTAAGGTGAGGCACATAATTTTTTTTTATTTGTCCTTTACCGTCTTATCAAGAGAAACAATTTTAGACAAGCATTTGCCACATTTTTAAGCTGATAAATATATATTACAGTAGCGGGTTAGAAGAAGGGGGAAGACTTTTCTCCACAAATGAAAATGCCAATCTTTAGTTTAAGAGTTATGCATTTCGATGAGTTCACTCATCATCATCAGACTCTAAAATATATTTTTGTATAAGAGAAATACATTAAAATAACAAAAGTACGTCAAAATTACAATAAAAGTCAAAATTATACAGAAAATTTTAAAAAACTCACCACACACTACTTAGCTATAATGTTGTATGTTTACATAGCAAACAATGACAAAGGAAATAAATAAATTAACAAATTGGTACACGTCGCGACATCCAGTAAACACAGTTAAAACTAAGGTTTTTAAACATTGAATTAAAAGAAGGAATATATAACGGTGAAGGCGGAACATGCTCGAATTATCAATGGTCGTAGACAGAGTACTATAGTAGTAATACCCCGTATTTGTTGAAAATTAAAATACTCTAGGGCAGATTAGTTAAGAAAAGGGTAAGTTTAGAAAGAAAAAAAAGAGGGGGGGGGGGAGAAGGGTGAGAAATTAGTATTTATCAAGGAGGGTATTAATTATTTATTTATTGGAATTCGGAAGGCTGTGTGGACTTAAGGAGTTAAAAAATAGATTACTATCAAACTTAGTCTGTTCATTAACACAAACATAATCTGGTGATTTTATGGCCTTGTTAATTTCAACGATTTCTAGAAGGTCCAACTTTAAGCCTTTCTGGCAAACTTCTAACCCGCTATAATAGCAACTCCACTTCAAAAATGGACTTCTACTTACAAATATATTACAATGATATATTTAATTATCTATCAACTTTTGTAAGACACTATAATAATGCAGAAAATGAAATTCAATTTTTTGTAGTTTCGTAAAGACTGATAGATAAAGAAGAAATACAAGCTCCAAAAGACAAGAATTTATTATCAAATTGCTTGTGGTTTCAAAACAAAGCCTATAAAACGCAATTAAACATTCCTTATTTTTATTTTTATTCAAGTGTTTTGCAAAGAAAAACAATTTTTGACAACCATTTATGACATATTTATTCTGAGAAATAAATATAAATGATAGATTTGTTTGTTTAGCAACTCATATGACACTAAACTCATCATATACCTAATAATAATTCTTCTCAAGCTTCTTTCACATGTCTATAAAGGTGCCAAAGCTTATGCAAGATTGAATTCCGGGAAAACTTCCGGACATAGGAAACTTCAAATCTTTGTTCCATTTAATATAGGCTTAATCCCTCGCTGTATACTTTGATATTTTTTTGTATTGTCCTTTATACCATCTTATCAAGAGAAACAATTTTAGATAAACATTTGCAACATTTTTAAGCAAGCATTATATAAATTGCCTCTGGAGCAGTCGAAGCTCCAGATAAACTTCCGGTCTAGGATATTACCTACATTTTCACTTAATTGGAAAATATAGTTTTCGCTTGATTTGATGTGGTACTCATAGTTTCACTTTCTATGGATTTTGTATTTTTAGAAGGAATTTTTAATATAAATCCTTTTTAAATTTCTTCACCATCTTGTCAAGAAAATAATTAAATATATATGGCAATGATAGCTTTAGTTAATTATGAGACATTTTTTGTCATATCACCCTTGCATAACGTTTTATAACATGCCCATATAGCTGGAGAAGATTTTTGCAAAAATAGGTGTGAGTTCCAGGAAAACTTCTGATCTAAGATTATTCCTAGATATTTTACACCACTGAAAATTTTGATAGATCTAGTTAAACTACTAGAAGCATTTAAACTACTAACTAATTGTCAACTGTACTAAGTTTGAACTTGCACTTGAAAAATATTATATAAACATTCAAGTTAATTTATAAACAACGCGAGCGAACAGCGCAGGCAATTAAGAAGCTTAAAGTTGCAATGGTTAGTAGATTTTAAGATTTTATGATATAAATAGTCAAGCGAACCATCAGTCCGGCAGGCTTTTGTATCTCACCTAATCCGCTCAACTACTGCAGTCCATAGGGACGTGGTAGCTGATCTAACCATATCCTAATCGTCAGACCCAACTCGGGAAGTACAGGTCACAGGAACGGGGAACGTATTTCTTAGGGTATACCTGCCTGAAAAGTACTAAAGTCGATTCTGTCTAAATTCTAAGTGAAGTAATTTGTAAAGTTAAATTTATAATGCCGAGTGAAATTAAGATAAACTTCCTTCCTTCAATAATTAATCTTCTCACCTGACGTAGATCGATCCTTAAATCTGAGCTATATAACCCGCATGCCAACCAAGGCGTGGCGTCACGGATAAATATATGTGGCAATGATAGTTTCAGTTAATTATCAATTATCAGTTCCAGGTAATAATTCCTAGATGTTTCTCCCACGGCTACAACACTTGAGCGGGGGCACGGTGTTTACCCTATAATTAGTCTAAGATTCGTAATGCTGCAGGATTATCTGTGCTTTCCCTGTAGTATTATCCCTTCAGTCGCTACCAATTTAGATTTACTTATAGCTGACGATCATTGTTTATAGTTTTTTTACGGAGTTAAGAATTCAAGTTTACTTATTACAGGGAAAAATGTAGCGAAAACCCTGCTTCCACAACGACCCTCATACTGACACTGGTTACATAATAACCGTCCTGTTCCTTTGTCATCTACAAACAACAATGATCGTCAGCTATAAGTAAATCCAAATTGGTAGCGATTGAAGGGATAATACTACAGGTACAGGATGGAATCGGGTAAGGTTGACGTTAAGTATGTATCTCGCTTTCTAGTTACTGAACTGTTTCTATTTGTCGAGGAATAACAGTAACCTCGTTGTGTCTATATCGGCACAGCTTGCAATTAACATTTCTGTGCGATATTACGACGTCTTCCGTTACTGGGGCTCTGCGATGCGACCTAATCTTAATTGGAAGGTGGTTCAAATTTAACGTGTTCATCTCCAGGAGACGTGTAACAGCAACATCCAGGAACGAGGCACTTCGGATGAAGGTAGGATTTGGAGTTCTATGAAAGGATATTTCCAGGTTTTAAACTATATTGAACAAAGAAGACTTTACAAATGCAGAAGAGCAGTACGTATATTATTAAAGGGAACAACCATACAGCGCAGCGGAGAGAATCCTTAGGTGTGTATCAAAAACAACACTACAAAAATAAACCTTATTGGTGGGCCAGCAGATAAAACGAAGAATACCAGAAATATTTAACAACAAATAGGAATAATGATAAGATGGTATCCAAACAAGAGCCAAATGAAATATAATAGAAAATAAAAACCAAGCATGGGTAAGAAAGTGTAGCAAAATAGATACATAGGTAGGTGGAATAAAGTGTACGGAGAATTGGAAACGGTTAAAGGACCTACGAGAAAATCAAGAACGGGAGACAATTTCACCAACTCTGTTCCTCATCTATATTAATGACTTGCTGACCGAAACCAATAATCCTGTTTACAGTTTTGCAGATGACAATACCCTTGTCTCCCAATTTAGATTGGAAAAGCCTTTACCAGCGACTGAGACATATCACCGCAGACAGGAGCAGATTACAGCAATTAATCAAGATCTGGAGAGGGTTCAAACTTGGGGCAACAGAAATTTGGTCCAGTTCAATGCAGCAAAACCCAAGCGGCCACGTTGACCAAGAAAGTCAATACGGCGGGCCATGACATCATTATAGCAGGATCGACCATTCCTTCATCCTCGTCAATTGGACTACTGGGTGTCCCGGTCACCAGCAATATGTCCTGGCATGACCACGTTGCTAACATCGCAAAATCAGTCTCGCAGAAGCCTGGTGCGCTATTTCGCAACAAAAAACTCTATACACCGCAGCAGCTGCTCTTGCTCTACAAAGCGCAAAAAAGACCGTGCTTAGAATATTGCTCACACATCTGGGATGCCACACCGAAGCACACCCTAAAGCTGCTGGATTCCATTCAGAAGAGAGCTGTGCGTCTCATCGGCATCAGTAGTTGTCCCGGGATCTGCATAGTCTGGAACACCGCAGACATGTGGTCGAGATATCCCTATTTTCACGGCAGATGTTTCCAGGATTTGGTCCGCTTCATCCCGCCCCCAGCAATGCCCGTCAGACAGTCACGACAGATGGCAAGAGCGCACCCGTTCGTTGTACAACTGGAAACCCCTAGGACATCGCTTTACAAGGTCTCCATTGTCTGGCGCACTGCATCGCTGTGAAACTCACTTCCAGGGTATCTGTTTCCCCCAAATTACAACCTACAGCTATTCAGGAACCGTGTCAATCAACATCTTCGCACACACACCGCTCGTCGAGTGCCATAGGATATCCCTTTAGTGTGCGTGTCATTGCCATTAAAAAATAAAAAAAAACAAAAAACATTAGAACAATGGGACAAGCACTTCGAAAATTTACTGACAGAAATGAGAATCGAGTTTCAAAACAATGAAAATACAAGTAACTCAGTAAATGTTATAACGTCACCAATAAGAATAAGTATAAATGAAATAAAGAAAATACCCAAACTAAAAAATGGAAAAGGTCCTGGACCTGGAGAACTACCCTTTGAACTGGTTAAATATGGACCAGATCTTAGAGTATATAGGATTTCTTTCTTTAATCTAAGGACCAGATAGATTGTATAACCACTTAAAAATGCTGTGTGAAAGATGTATGAATGGTGGAGAAATTTCCAGAGAAAAGGCAATAAAGAGGACTGAGAAACTATCGAGGACCTACAGTCACTAATTAGTATCCTAAATATGATCTATGGGAAAATACTAAATAATAAAATTCAGGAAGAGTATAAAAACTTAGAGCCAGAAGAGCCGGCCATATTTAGAGCTGGTAGATCCACAGTTGACCATCTGTACTGTATTACCCAAATTATTGAATCGAAAAATTTATTTGCTCTATGTAGACTTACAAAATGCATGTGACAGCGTACCTTTGATTAAGTTAAGCGAAGCATTAGAGAAAGCCAACATCCAATATGGTATTATAAAAGCAATTAAGAAACTATATGAAGATATAACGGCCAAAGTGAATGCGGAAGACTATCGCAAGTTTCCCAACTGGTCCAAAATCTGGTAACATGGTGCAACAGAAGGAACAGACAACTAATTTTGGGCTGCGACGTAAATGCACACCACACTATATGGAGCAGCACAAACATCAATAAGAAAGGTGAGCATCTTTTAGAATATTTGTCTTCAAAAAACTTAGATATTATTAATAAAGGTAACAAACCCACCTTTATAAATGCGGTAAGAAAAGAAGTTTTAGGTATAACGCTAGCTACCCCATTTATAACAAACTAGGCATGTCTCGGACACTCACTCAATGTCCGATCTCATGCACATTCGCTTCAACATATCCGTTGAAAATACTAAAATGGTTAGCAACTAGCAACCGAGTGCCCAAACTTACCGATTGGATTGCCTACAAAGACCATCTAAAGTCGGAACTTGAGGGCAAACCGCTATCCGTTTTAACTACTAAGGAACTTGATGTAACCTCGATACACTTAGAAAGTGTTATAATAGCCTCTTACGAAAAAGGCTGTCCTGTGAAACAGGTGGCAACTCAAAGGGATGTGCCATGGTGGAACAAGACACTAAACAGGCTAAAGACTGAGTCGAGGAAAACCTTCAATGAAGCCAAAAGACTGGGGAATTGGGATAACTATGATAAAACCCTATCAGAGTTCGGAGATCCAAAAGAAGAATTTTTAGGGCATTTTGTAAAGGGATAGATGAATTAGCACCGTCCATTCATCTACAAAAAGTGCTATCCAAGGAGCACTTAAATGAAATCGGTCTACTAAAGAATAGGATAAGGATTCTTCTAGAACCCCACTTTCCCGGATCAAGCATAATTGCCAAAGAAGAGCTGGCACAAGGAGACGAGCCCATTGAAACCGTTCAGCGGCCTACAAAAGGGGTAAAAGGTCTAGCCAACTAAATATTTTCAAAAACAGAATCAGATTGGCGATACATAGCTTTAAACTCTATAAATCCCCGGGAATAGATGGAATCTTTCCAGCCTTGTTACAACAAGGTATAGAGCACTTACTACCACATATTCAATCAATCCCCACAACCAGCTTTGCACTGGGCTACATTCCTAAAAAATTGAGGAAAGTTAAGGTAGCGTTCATACCAAAGACAGGGCGACGATCTCAAGAGGAACCAAAGTCTTACCGCCCCATTAGTTTAACCTCCTTCCTTCTTAAAACGATGGAAGAGATTATCGATAGACACGTCAAAAGCAAGTTCCTTTCTAATGCTTGACTGCATGCAAAACAATTCGCATATCAACCATCGGAATTTATCACCCATGCTTTTTAAAATCTCATCCGCGATATAGAGAAGGCACTGGCTGAAAAAGAAGTGGCGCTGTGTGCATTTCTATACATAGAGGGTGCATTTGGCAACACCTTACATGAATCCATTCAGCTCGCCACAACCCGCAGAGGAGTGGAACCAACCACTTCACAATGGATAAAATCCATGCTAACGAGCCGTGAAGTCACCGCGACCATTGGAGAAACAGCCGTCACAGTCAAAGTAATAAAGGGATGCCCTCAAGGAGGGGTCCTATAACCCATGCTTTGGTCTCTGGTTGTTGACGATCTACTGGTAAGACCGACTGAAGCAGGCTTTGAAGTCCAAGATTACGCAGATGGCCTAGTTATAATAATAAGAGGTAAGCATGACAACGTTCTCTCAGAACGTATGCAAAGTGCACTCAACTTTGTCAGCACATGGTGTACACAGGAAAGACTAAATGTCAACCCAAGCAAAACCGTAGTTATCCCATTCACAAAAAGATGGAAGCGGAACCTTAAATCACCCACTTTGGGAGGGACAACGGTAGAGCTTTCAAAAGAAGTTAAGTATCTTGGCATCGTTCTTGACCGGAAACTAACCTGGAACCCACTCCTGGAAAGAACTATAAAAAAGCAGCAGCAGCGGTTTAGGTCTTTCGACGACTTTTTGGCAGACATGAGGTCTAAAACCCTCCATCATCTGGTGGTCCTATAACACTGTTGTAAAGCCTGTTATAACAATGTTGTAAAGCCTATAATATCCTACGTTTGCTTAGTTTTGTGGGCAAAAACAAAGGAAATAACAATACAGCCAAGGCTAACAAGAGTACAAAGGCTCGCCTGTCTGGGTATAACAGGGGCTATGTAAACGTGCACCACAGCAGCTCTGGAAACCCTACTTCACCTCCTTCCGCTCCATAGAAACGGAGGCCTGGACCAGGGCGTATAGAGTCACTCAGACAGAAAAACTGAAGTCACGAAACCTGAGTGGGCAGCTTAAAATTCTGAAGGACATCCAGATAGAGGCGATGACCAAACCAACCGATACAATAGAAACAAAACTCCATTTTGATCGCTCCTTTGAAGTGGTAATTCAAGACCGCAATACTACAGGGGAAATACTAAAACAACTAGAGATGGGATCACTTGTCTGGTACACAGATGGATCAAAGATGAAAGAAGGAATAGGATCTGGAGTTTACGGCCATAGGTGTCGAATGTTTGCACCTTTAGGAAACACTCCCACAATATTTCAAGCAGAACTAATGTTATCAATATAGCCATCTCTCAATATGCCAACAAAGGCCTAAGAGGTGTAAAAATCTATATCCCATCAGATAGTCAAGCAGCCTTAAAAGAGCTAGCATCTAGCAGAATCAACTCCCGGCAAGTGTGTGGTTCTCGGATGGCTGCAGATCAACTGGCAAACAGAAACACACTCACCCTAATGTGGGTCCCAGGGCACGAGAGTGTGGAAGGCAACGAAGCCGCTGACCAGCTCGCACGGAATGGTGCACAGACTGCCTTTTGCGGGCCTGAACCATTCTGTCGCATCACTATAGGACACGCAATGAATGAACTCAGAAATTGGGAAAAAATGCGGAAAGAGACACATGCACCTGGGCAGAGACAGGCCAAAAGACTCATCTCTCACTCGCCTAACTACACAAAAAAGCTTCTCAAGCTACAAAAAAAAAATAGATAAAACTGGACATGGCTCCTGGAGGTACTTCTTCAAGAAAATTAGGAAAAATACTGACGAACAATGCAGATTCTGCCAAACTATGATTGAAACGTCAGAGCACCTATTCTGCGAATGTCAGGCACTGACTCGCCAAAGGTTGAGGCATCTCAAAAATGCCCTTGTGGCACCTGGAGATCTACAAAAGCTCAACCCTCGAAATATTCTGAAATTTTCGAAAGAGATAGGAATTATTGTGTAAATAGAAGGGTATACATAAAAGATCAATTGTGGTCGACGTGTTCAAGGGCAAATCTTGCCGAGCGACCCCTCTACCATGCCACCATACCATACCATACCATCGCAAGTTTTCACAGTTAATAAGGGACTTAAACGGGGATACTGTCTAGCACCAACTCTGTTCAAGGTTTACTTAGAACAAGCCCTCAAAATATGGAGGAGAAAATGCTAAGGGAATCCCTCTAAAAAATAATAACACTATATACACGTTATGGTTTGCTGACGATCAAGTGATATTAGCACAAGATCATAATGATCTCGAATACATGACAAGAACCTACTAGATCAATATCGGAAATGTATGCCAAACTGAACAAACGTGCAAAGGACAAAACATAAAGCTGAAGGATGGACGAAGTATATAATGCTGTTCTGAATATTAATATATGGGCTTTAAAATAACCAGCAACGGAACACTAGATGGAGCCCTAAAAGAAAGGAACGCAAAAGGCAGTAAAGCAATCTCGATGATAAATAGAATATTATGAGACCAGAAGACCAGAACATATCAAAAGCCAATAAAAGCAGGATTTACAATTCCATTATCAAAAGTATTATAACAAGAGAAAACAGAAAAAATATTAACAGCTACATAAATTTCAGGAGAAGGGCTGTTGGAACATCATGAAGAGAGAAAGTAACAAACGAAAGGATCAGAGAAATAATGAACGTGAAAAAAAAAACAAAACAACTAATATGGTATGGCCACGTACAAAGCATGCCGGAAAAAATATTTCCATCACAAATTTTAAAATGGCTACTGTATGGAAGAAGAAAAAGAGGAAAGCCCAGGCAAACTTGGAGAGAAGGCATAGAAAAGGAAATGTGAGTATGACAATTAGCAGATGATTTATGGGCCGATAGAAATAGTGGAGGTTAGGTGTCCGCAAGCGTCGTTCTGCATATTGTGGATTTTAATTTTTTACTTAAAAGTACAGAGTTATGCCTGCGAAGGGGATATTAGCCAAAAAAAAACAATGCTTACCTAAGAGTTCTAGGCTAATAAGTAAAAAAAATTAAAGGTTCATATTTCGGTCAAAACTGAACGTATAAAGAATTCCCTTTGCATTTGACTAAGAAACATTTAATTGGAACAAGCAAAAAAGATAGCAATGTTTGTAAATTTTCGGGTTAAATGAAGTTTTATTAAATTTGTAGGTATTTGTTTACTATATATTATGCACAATATTAAAAACACGCGGTAGACTAGTCGATAGGCCATGAAATGTGCTCTAATATTCTGAAAGCCACATTAAAAAATGTTTTTAGTTTTGGTGATACCTACATATACATTACAAACTAGACCGAATGAACAGTAGTTTATTTTGTAGAATACCCATAGAGTTGCCGAAGTTGTTGCAAGTGGCTTTCGATCTAGGCTATTTCTCTATATTTTACTTCTTTACTTTCTTACTTACCGCCTTATTTCCTTCCGCTTCATTAAAATTGCCTATTTTTTAAAAGAAGGCATGGTAGAAATTTGAAATATTTTTCCTTCGCCATCTCGTCAAGAACAATAAATTTTAGTCCTATTTAAGATATACTTCATGTATTTAAGCTGGAATACAAATATATACGATGGTTTAACAACTCATATGATAACAATAATATGTATCAAAAGGGAACTACCGATTCTTCTAAGTGTAGGAATATATCATTGGCATAGTTTGGCGGGGTAAAATGATTAAATGCGCCAAACGCAAGAGGTCTCCTAATAGATAAGTAACGTTATAAGTGGCGTCCAACTGGCTTTTATTATTCTTGTTTTACTTTACGTTGCAAATATAGAAACTAAAATTTCATTTTTAACATGTGAAATTAGCAATTTCCCTGCTTTATCATTTTTATATATTTGGCGCTTTTTGATCCTGTATTTATATACCCGACTGCTAATATTCTAGCTGTGCCACTGCTAATTGCCTATAAATATTAAACCATAGTTTTAGCGTACCTTTAAAACAAACAAGGAAAGTAAATTATCGCACCTCACGTTGCACATCTAGAACTGTGAACAAAATGACATCAAAGTTGTTTCATTTCCTGCAAACTCTTCTCATATGTGTCAGCTCCTTGACGTCGCCTTGTTCACTCCCTTATAAAAGTGTTGGAGGGAACCCAAAAAAAAAGAAATCCCTTGCAAAAATGAAACAAATTTTCCCAAGTTAAAAATTAATGAATGAAAATGAGGCAACTTCTGAATAATCTTCATCTTGTCATATTTTAGATGATGCGAAATAAGCATTTCGATTCAAATCAAGTTCTCGAGAAAATCTCAAAACAGGACGGACATTATGAAGATAATAATTTCCAGAATAAATCGGAGCTTTCAAACGTACTATTAGATTTGAAAGCTCCGATTCTGGAAATTATTATCTTCATACTGTCTGTCCTGTTTTGGGATTTTCTCGAGAATTTCATTTGGATCGAAATGGCTTATTTCGCATCATCTAAAATATGACAAGATGTTGATTATTCAGAAGTTGCCTCATTTCCATTAATTCATTTTTAACTTGGGAAAATTTGTTTAATTTTTGCAAGGAGGAAATCCCAAAACAGGACGGACATTATTTCCAGAATAAATCGGAGCTTTCAAACGCGCTAGTAGATCAAGAATGAGTGAACCTAAAATGAAGACTAGAAGAAAGCGCACAATGTTAAACTTGAAAAGCTTGTGAAGATTTCAATAGATTAGAAGCATGATGATGAACCATTAAGTGTTCTTAAAGAACAATCACAAAAACTATTCTTAATATTGATGAAATTAATCTAAGTCCAGTGGTAACAACTTGGAGAAAAATCTGAAAGTTCTGAGTATTGATGTCGACAAATTCGTCGTAGTAAAGGTCCCAATAAATAATTAAACATTATACTGCCAAAGTTGTGGAAAAATCTGACCAGGTTCCTGAAAGCATCCGTTATTTAGTGAGTTTTAAGGAAAAATAATACTTTTTTATGGCAATAACACGCATACTAAAGGCAGATCCTATGGCATTCAACGAGCAGTGTGTGTGCGAAGATATAAATTGACACGGTTCTTGAATAGCTGTAGGTTGTAATTTGAGAGAAACAGATGTTCTGGGAGTGAGTTCCACAGCGATGCAGTGCGCCAGACAAAGGGTTCCTTGTAAAGCGATATTCTAGGTGTTTCCAGGGCCAAATCCTGGGAACATCTGCCGTGAAAATATCTATAAAACATTGATATCTCGGTCACATGTCTGCGGTGTTCCAGACTATCCAGATCCCGGGTCAACTCCGGGTCGCCGACGAGACGCACAGCTCTCTTCTGAATGGAGTCCAGCAGCTTTAGGGTGTGCGTCGGTGCGGCACCCTAGATGTGTGAGCAATATTCTAAGCATAGTCTTATTTGCGCTTTGTAGAGCAAGACCAGCTGCTGCGACGTATACAGTTTTTGGTTCCGAAATAGCACACCAAGCTTCTGCGAGGCTGATTTTGCGGTGTTAGCAACGTGGCCATACCAGGACATATTGATGTTGGCCGAGACACCCAGTAGTCCGATTCACGAGGATGAAGGAATGGTCGATCCTGCCATAATGATGTCAGGGCCCGCCGTATCGGCTTTCGTGGTAAACGTGGC
The DNA here is from genome assembly GCA_016904865.1 of Pissodes strobi. Classification (NCBI taxonomy): domain Eukaryota; kingdom Metazoa; phylum Arthropoda; class Insecta; order Coleoptera; family Curculionidae; genus Pissodes; species Pissodes strobi. The sequence continues at coordinate 99,165 of MU186738.1, read as the reverse complement.
CGCTTGGGTTTTTGCTGCATTAAACTGGACCAAAATTCTGTCGTCCCAAGTTCGAACCCTCACCAGATCTTGATTAATTGCTATAATCTGCTCCTGTCTGCGGTGATAAGTCTCAGTCGCTGGTAAAGGATTTTCCGATCTAAACTGGTTGAGAAGGGAACTGTCATCTGCAAAACTGTAAACAGGATTATTGAATTCGGTTCCTTCTCCTTAGTCTTGTCTTCATGCGTAAAGAGTTGTGACTTCAAGGTTATGTACACTGATTGCTTAGTTGTTTCTATTGCTTGCGATCTTCTGCCGCTCTTAAGTTGGTTTGCAGGGGTTGTCCCGTTATGTTCTTGATTTGGTCCAACCACCTCGACGAGGACCTGCCTCACGGTCTTTTTCCCTCAATTTTGCCCTGTACGATCAACTTCTCCAAGTTGTCTTGTCCTCTTCTGGTTACGTGTCCAAAGTATTTTAGGATGCGTCTTCGACATATTGTGGACAATCGGTCTTGAATTCCTATTTCATTTATTATCGACGCATTAGTTCTCAGTGCCAAGGTATCCCGAGCATTCTCCTCCAGCACCACATCTCAAATGCAGCTATGCGTTTTCTGTCGGAGGACTTGATTGTCCATGACTCAGAGCCGTATGCGAATATCGAGAACACTAATTTTTTAACCAGGGACACTTTTGTATTTTTAGTTATTTGTCTGTCTTTCCATATCTTGACTAAGTTGGACATTGCGGTTCTAGCAATCGATATTCGTCTTCTAATTTCATCTTCACATCCTCCCTTGTTAGTTATTAATGCTCCACGTAAATAAATTCCTCGACAACGTCGATGTCATTATGTAGATTCTCCATCTGTATTGTTTTATTCCTATCGATTAGCATTAGTTTAATTTTGGTCCAATTAATCTCCAGACCCAAGAGTTGGCTTTCATTCGCCACGAATTCAATTAATCTAGCCATTTCCTCGCTTGTTGCTACTAAAGTGGTGTCGTCAGCGTATCTCAAATTGCTTATTTTCTTACCGTTAATTGCTACTCCTCCCTTGAAATTTTCTAATGCGCGTCTCATTATAAATTCACCATACGCATTAAATAGTCTAGGCGACAATATGCAGCCTTGTCGCACTCCTTTGCTTACTTTAAAGACATTTGATGTTTTGTTATCAAGACAGACAGTGGCTTCGTTACTTTTATACAGACTGCTTACGAGGGATATTAGGTGCGTTGGGAGTCCCATTTCTTTTAATACACGCCATAGATCTTTCCACTGCACACAATCAAAGACTTTCTTATAGTCTATAAAACATAGAAGCATAGTGTGTTGAACTCGCGTGCCTTCTCTATTAGTTGTCTGATGCTAAATATCTGGTCCCTGGGCCCTCTACCTTTGACGAAGCCTGCCTGTTCAGGGGGGGGATTTGGGGTTCCAGGTATGTTTGTAGTCATTATTCTCATGAGAATTTTACTCGCATGCGATATTAAGGAAATCATGCGGTAGTTTTGGCACTTCATTGTAGTTCCCTTTTTGTGGATCGGGATAAAGGCTGATCTAGACCAGTCTCCGGTCATTGTAGATTTTATTGCATATGTCGTGCAGAATTTTAGCACCATCGTCTCCGAGCAGCTTTATTATTTCAGCGGAAATACCATCCAATCCTGGAGTTTTATTTAATTTTAGATGCATTATGGCCTCTTTGATCTCAGAGATAAGGATATCGGGCTCTGATTCTGTTTACGGTTCATCTTCGTTTTGTTGTTCATTTGTGATGTCTGGTTCTTCTTTGTACAGCTCTTTACAATACCGTTTCCATCTGAAGTACTTTCTCGTCTTCCCATAAGGTGCTTCCGTCTTTATCTTCAATTTTAAGTGTTCTTGGTTTGAATTTTCGTGTCAGTTCTTTCACTTTTTTATGTAGGTTACGAGTGTTCTTAGCAGTTTGGTGTTCCTCTATTTTATTGCATATTTTCTTGATGTGGTGGTTTTTATCCTGTTTACATTGCCTCTGAATCTCTTTGCCTAGCTGTCTGTGTTGATCTTTATTTGTTTGCGTAGTTAGACCTTTCATTTTTAGTTCCTTTCTTTTGTTAATTGTCTCGAGAGTTCTTTGTGTTATCCAGTGTTTTTTTGGGTCAGTGAAATTTTGTGTTTGTTGGAGATTTTTTGCTGTTTGTTGTATGCAATTTTTTAGAGATCGCCATTCCTGTTCTGGATCCTGATTTCCCAATATATTTTCTTTGTTGATGGCAAGTGAGCTCTGGATTTCTGCTTGGAATTGATCTTTAGCATCTTCTGTTAGTCGAATTCTCTTCTGTCTGCATTTTATGTTTTTCAGGCGTAATTTTAATTTCATTATTAGTAGTTGATGGTCTGATCCGCACTCAGCTCCAGGAAATGTTTTGCAATCTATTATACAGGATTTCCATCGTGAATTGGTCATGATATAGTCAATTTGATTCCTGTACCTGTCTCCTGGAGATTTCCAGGTGTATATTCGTCTAGGATGTTGTTGGAAAAATGTGTTGGCTACAGAAGGGTTATGTTCCTGGCAGAATTGAAGCATTCGTTCTCCCCTGTCATTCCTCGTGCCGAGTCCGAAGGGAAGGGTCCGATCAACTCGGTCAGCTCTTTTTCTATTATATCGGATTGTCCCAGTTTAGCATTCATGTCTCCGAGCATTATGAGGATTGCGTTTTTAGTTAGTTCATTTATAGTGTTGCCTATCTGTTCGAAGTAGCTGTCTAGATCTTCTTCGGATGAGTCAGTTGTTGGCGCATAGGTCTGTATGATGACGTTAAAAGGTTGAGCCTTTAACTTCAGGGTTATTAATCGGTCATTTATTGCGTTATATCCTAGAACTGCTCTGGTATTGGATCTTGGAATTAACACAGCTACTCCGTTGCGACTTTCGGTTTCATTGCCGGAGTGGTATATTGTGCTGCCTGTGCTTGTAGTGAAATTACCAGTTCCTTTCCAGTGCGTCTCTGCCATTCCCAACAGATCAAGTTTGTATGAGAGGGCTCTTGTTCGACAATAAACAGTTTTCCAGTTTGAAGCAGTTCTTGGTTGTTCCATGTCCCTATTTGGTGGTTTCTGTTAGCAGGTCATTAATATAAATGAGGAACAGACTTGGTGAAAGTATTAGCACGCCCGCGTTAGTGGTGAATGTGTCTGCAACTGCAACGTGCAGATATCGGTTCTTAAGGAAACTGGCAAGCCAGCTGCAGAAACAGGCTGGTCGTCCGAAGGACGCCTGTTTGTTGAGCAAGTGTTGTGCTGTAAAAAAAATTTTGTGGGCTCTATCGCTCGGAGGGCGATAGAGCATGAACTTGATTAATCCCTTGGCAGTGAACTTGAGCCACATGACGTCAAGGTTGTTCGGTTCGAGTGTTTCCTCGCGGTGACACGATAGGTCGCTTCGGACCAAAAGGCATATTCCGAACTTATGTCTAAATCGGGAGTGTAAGTCGTAACCAGGATAGGAGTAGTTTACTGTTGTTGTTGTTGTAGAATATACTTGTGTTTCTGTAAGGGCTAGTATGTGTGGTACCGAATTAATCTTTGTATTTAGGCCTCTTATGTTGCAGAAATCTATTCTAAATTGGTTCGGTATATTTGCTGTCTGAGAAATGCTGCATGAAGGGCCCCCAGGGCTACCCGGAGATCCGAATGGCCTGGAAGTTTACCTCCAGAATGTTTTGATCCCCGGAAGCGCCATCATGTCCATATATTCCTACTGTGGAACCCGGAACCACCAGCGCGGAAGCGGAACCTGATTCGGAAAAACCACTTAGCACTTCCCAGACTAAGAAAAATACAGATTTTCATTTCCCTGATGTTTATGACCGAAGTATTGTTAAAGAGCGATATTTTTGAGATTTTGAGAATATATATTTTATTTTTGTTTTAGAAAAAATGTTTATGAGTTTGTAAGATTGTATACAATTAATCACATATTATTATGTTAAATACCATGAATATACTTTGCTTTTTAATATTTTTTAGCTTTTATGCTAACCGTTTATGGTAATATTATTTTACTATCTAAATTAATATCCGAGGTTAACATTGAAACATGTTTACTTCAATTTTATGCTGTTTAAAATGGATGACCGAATTTGCCCCATTTTTCGGGTAAATCCGGACCCTTTTCGAGCAAAAAAAATTATATTTTAGAAGAAAGAAAACAACTTTTTTTATGAAAAAATATCACTTAAAAATCGCAAAAAAATCAAAATCTGTCCTAAGTAGTCCTATTTTAATTACATACCAAAACTAATCCTACTAGCCTAAACTAACCTATTTGAGTTTCTTACTGACACCAAATTCCTAATTTGAATCTCGTAATTTTAGCCCCTTAGTCCCTGAGGTTAGTTTGTGTTAAAAACCCCTTTATATCAAACTCTAATTATTAATTATGTGAAAATGAAAATAAAAAACTAATTTTTGGCCCCGACAATATTTTCGAATAAAATTGCCCTGTACAAATAGTATGTACCTAACAAGGAATGACGTCTTCTCTGACGTCATTGAGCTAGCTGCATCTGGGTCACCCGGGGTGCAGTGTCCCGGTTCATTCTGGATTTTGGACCAATCACAATTTGCCTGATTATAACGCATTAACGGGGAAAAAGTAATAAGAAAATCGGCCCTATGGTAGATTTATTATTTTATTTTAGAAGTTTGAGAATTAAGTTTGCCCTAAGGGGTTTATTGAGGGGGCAAGTTACAATTAAATATATATTCAAGATTTATATTATTATATTTTTTTGGCTGATCCTAATTTCGAATTTTCAGAAGTACTTGACATCGTAACGAAAAATTTTGAAATTTTGGTATTGCTGGAAATATATTATTATATTAAGCTATGTCTCTAAGTAGAAAATTTAAATAAGACCTTGTTGAGTTCTATAGAGAACTCAAAGACAAGATTGTGTGTAAAAAATATTTACATATAAGAATGA
>MU186738.1:63991-94195 GCA_016904865.1 Pissodes strobi | reverse complement strand
CTTGTTGAGTTCTATAGAGGACTCAAAGACAAGATTGTGTGTAAAAATATTTACATATAAGAATGAGCGGGGTATCAATTTATCAACCGTTGTGGTAGAGGTAAACGACAAAACTCGTCTAGTATATTAAAACCTCCATAAATCTTCCAGTTATAGTGGTATTACGTCATTGATATTACGTGTTTAGGTATTTAGATGGAGGAATTAGTAAAATATTTTTTTTATTTTACTCGCAGATGGTATTGACAAGGGAGCTTTCAGATTTGGTCACCTAGTGCAGTGGAAAAACTAGACAAACAGTTGCTAAAATATTTTTTTTTCTTTTAGGAAATATGGTTATTTCCAGTACAGATCACCTTGCCAGGCTTGCCAGCAAGCTCCCTCTCGTTCAAACCAACATACAATCGGTTGAAAATGAAAATAAAGCGTCATTGCGACTATTATTTAATATTATTATTTATAAGGAAATAGGACATACATCATCCTCAATTTATGAATTATTCTTGATATTGTGCATTTAGCTAGGGGAAGGACCCATTGGCTACGCGTTGACCTTGACCAACTACCCCAGCCTATTGTGGCTATCAAACTTCAAGAACTGAATTAGCTTTCATATATTAAGTTACCGCAAAAAAAAACCATTTCTTCATATTTTCTCAACTTTTCGTATATAACGTAACAAAAGATTTCAAAATGCTTATAAATCAAATTGTGTCCTCGGAGTTCACGATGTATTTGATTTCTGATAAATACAGGAATATTTAAATTCCTGGGAAGCTGAATATCGATCCCATTGAGAATCAGGTCGACCATTCATAAAACGAGAGAATCGAGGAAGGGAACAGGGAACGGAACGCACCGGGAGAGGAAGCATGATAAAACCTAAACAAGGCCGGGATATTATTTTTAGGGTAGAGCAGTAGTATCTGATATGATAGTCTTAAGATTCTTTGTTGCTCTAGAAAGTACGCTTTTATCAAATCGAAAGCGGAATTAGAAGATAAAATAATGTCGATTCATTCATATCTACACGATATTAAGACCAATGTAAACTGATCATGAAAATAAGGTTTAATTTTAATTATAATTTATTATAACCAATTCTCAAAAAATAGGCAACAGTTTTTTAGACATATGTTATTTATATAGAAATTATTTCTTCATATAGAAAAAACTTCAACCGCACAAACAGAAATGGAGAATAGGCTACAGGCCTGCACGACGCATAAAACTTTCCCCACATTTTATGACACAATATTTTTATTTCTTGCAAATTCGCTGATACGAGTGGTAGAACATTCTATACATTAAATGACGTGGAAGAGACAAAGCTAAAAGTTAATTATCTCATATTTGATTTAAATTGTAGATGTGCCTCTCTACTTTCAATCGCCTCCATACCACCCATTTTTCAAAATTCATTTCGTCGTATCACACGTTTTATAACATTCGCGTCACATATTTTATAACGTTTACGTAACGCGTTCACTAGCTTATTCTAGCGCACCTAACACCTAAAGAAGTTACACTTCAAAAAAAAATGTGCTTATGGACTACACACCAGAAGTGAAACTTCATCTGCACAAAATAAAAACGGAGAATAGACTACAGGCCTGCACAATGTATTAGGCATACGGCGTATAGCATTCCCTAGCTTTTAAATAATAAAAATATTTTTATTTCATGCAAATCGCTGGCAGAACATTTTTTGCAAATTTGCTGACATGATTGATAGAACATACTATAAATTAAACTCCGGTCCGTTCAACGATCCATTCTTGTTAGAGAAAGATTGGCGAGTTTGGCGCGGATGTCGTGCAAGAGACAAATATAAAAGTTAGTTATCCCCATGCTTGATTTGAATTGTTGATCGGCTTCTCAGCTTTCGATCATCACGCCATATCATACATTTTATAACATTCCCGTCACACATTTTAAAACGTTCAGCTTGCCGTATCACACATTTCATAAAGTTTACTAGCTTACTCTCCAGGAACACCGTGTCTAAAGAAGTTTCACTTCAGTAATCCACGAGTTTGACGAATTACATTTGCTTGAAGTTTGCATTCGTTTATTCGAGCGATTAATTGGCGACCCAGACACATTCGGTCCTGCCGACTCACGCCTACCTACACCAAATATTCTACCTTCCGATCTGCGCATTTGGCAGCAGCCCAGTGTTTTAATATTGCACTTCACGCATGGCCGCTCGCTTCGCTCGCTCCGGGTGCGCAACCAAAAGAAAGCTAACCCAAACTAATCCAAGGCAATGCTCAAAAGCGAGAAAAACAAGTTTGAAATTTATATGAATTGGCAAGTACGCATACGTGGAGGCTTAAAATTGGTGTAGCTAGACGCGACTGTCCTGCCGCCGAAGGACGAACACAGATTACAGAATTCGCCAGTGGTAGTGGAAGCTTTTGGCTTAGAAAACGTGTTCTAGCCTCCGTGGGGAGGAGCAGGAAGAGCTCCTTCAGTTGGTGGTACAGCCTCAACTGGTGGAGCTCCTTCTGCTGGTGACGCTCCTTCTGCTGTTGGTGCACCTGGTTTATTAAGTTGAGTTATGACTTGGATGAATACATGTTTTGAATTTTGCGGGATTTTATAAAGATTAAAGAATTAGGACCTCTTTCTCCAGGAAGTTATTTTAGCACCAATTATCAATTGCCGTTTTTGTCCGTTATTTTGCACGACAAGGTAATATCATAACACCTTCCAACTGGCACAACTTTCCTAACAGTGGGAAGTCGAATCCTACTAGGACTCCAGGGTGTGCGAAACCTCCTTGCATAGGAATCCAGCCATGCAGTGCAATAGCTTATAGTTTTGTGCAAAAGCCTGGAAGAACCAGGGGCAGAGGCGCGTCATACTGGAGGTTCCTACCAAATAGACCCCTTCATACTGCATACTGGAGTAACGTCTAACACAAGCCTACCTCTATCTAAGCGCCAGTAGACGTGTGTGCTGGCGGATTGCCTTATAGCAAAACCAACCGCTTTCCGAAAGGGGGTACTAGAAAACCAGCCATCGTTCGGTTATTAGTCGAACGACGCAAAATCCTTAACTTCCTCGTTGGCTCCACGAGAATGACTCTGAGGCAGTTACATATTTAACTATAAGATTATAGAGTTACGCATCAACAACTTATGGGCAGTGTGAATAAAATTATAGTACGACCTTTTACTTACAATTTTATAGCAAAAACTATGGCTTAAGTGAATACTAATTAGCTTTAGTTGAACTGACGAGTAGGCTATTTGCTTGAAGCATATTCTATTTTTTTCAGTTAAAACTTAAGTGAGTGTGAATAAAATATAGCAATTACTGCAACACTTAATCGAGTAGTCTTCTTCTTCTTCTTCTTCTTACTCTATTTTTAGGCAAATTGCCTGTTCATTCTTCGCAGCGTGCCTTCAGTTCAACCAATGGCAAGATTGTCGCTCCACCTTTTTCGTGGCCTCCCCATACTTCTTCTCCCCAGTGGTGATTTGTCTCGTACTATCATTACTATTCTCCCTTCGTCCATTCGACTTATGTGTTCGTCCCAATCGTGCTTTCTGTTCAAGACCCATTCATTCACATTCTCCACTCTGCATGTTCTCCTTATGTCTTCGCTACGTTCTCTGTCTAGTAGCGTTTTCCCAGTAATTTTTCTTAGAACCTTCATCTCGCTTGTTTCTAGCAGCCTTTTAGTTTTGGTTGTATCCGGTCGGGTCTCTGCTGTATAGGTCATTATGGGTCTGATGACAGTTTTGTATATTCTTGACTTTACTTCAATATCTATATATTTGTTTTTCCATATAGTGTCGTTCAAACATCCCGCTACTTTTAGTGCTTTTGTTGTTTGCTGCCTGACCTCTGTGTCAATATCACCATATCCGGATAGTTCTATACCGAGATATTTGAACTTCATTTCCTGCTGTATTATTTTGTCGTCAACGGCAAGTTAGCACCTTATAGGAATTTTGGATGTTGTCAGGCATTTTGTTTTGGAGGCAAAAATTATCATATTGAGGGACTTTGCCGTACAATTGACACGATATAGCAGTCTTTGGAGGTCGTCTTCGTTTTCTGCCACTAGCACGGCGTCGTCGGCATGCCACAGAACTAGAATATTGCGGTCACCCATCTTGTATCTACTCAGGCTCCTTACTTGTCTTATTATTTCATCCATAATTATGTTAAAAAGGAGTGGGCTTAGTGAGTCGCCCTGTCGTATTCCCTTTACTACAGGAATTGGTTCAGTGTGATCCCCATCGATCTTGGCCTGGATTTTGTTGGCGCTGTATAAGTTCTCTATGACTTTAATTAGGTTATGGGGACTTGTCTGTCATATAGTAAGTGTACAACATTCTCTAACTCGACCCGATCAAATGCTTTCTGCAGATCTATGAAGCACATGTAGGCTGGTTTGTTGTATTCAATCAACTTCTCTGCGATCTGTCTTATAACAAAGACCGCATCAGCACATGATCGTCCCGTTCTTAATCCTTATTGTTCATCTGATAGGGATATGATATTGTTTATTTTGTTTGTTATTATTTTTGTTGTTAGTTTTAATGCTGTGCTGAGTAGGTTTATGCCTCTGTAGTTATCTGGTATTTTTCGAGCCCCCCTTTTGAACATAAGAATAGTGGTACTTGTTCGCCATTCATCTGGTATACGGTGGTAGGCAAAGATACTTTTAATCAGTCTGGTTAGTTGTTGGGTGAGCTCTTGTCCACCGTACTTGAGCAGTTCGTTTGGGATGTTGTCTGGTCCAGGACTTTTTCTATTTTTTAATTGTCGGAGCGCCGATTCTATGTCTTTACTTTCTATTTGTATGTCTTCGTTAGTGATTATAACTGGTGTGTTATTCTGCTCCATTGCGTCTTCCTCCTTGCTGTACAGTTTTGTGAGATATTCAACCCCGGTTTCCTTTGTTATATGTTTAGGTTCAATTAATTCGTTGGTCTCTTTTCTTTGATTTCTAATAAACCACCAGATTTGTTTTTGGAGACCATAGAAGTCACTCTCCATCCTTTTTGAGAAAGTTTCCCAGTGATTGGCCTTACTTTGTCTTGTAAGTGCTTTTGTCTCGTTGCGGATTACTTTATATTGTTCGTATGATTCTTGTGTCCTAAGTGTACGATAGTTTAGATAAGCCTTTTTCTTTTCTTCGCTTTTATTTTTGATTTCTTGGCAAAACCATGGTGTTTTATTGTGTTTTCTGTTAGATCTGTTTATATCGCGGGTACCAAGTGCTTCGACTGCGGCGGCCTCTTTGATGTTAACCTTTAGTTTCTCCCAACTAGTATTTACATCTTCTAGCTCATTTACTTGATTTTGCTCTATCTTTCCTTTTAATCTACTCTGGTATAGGGTTCTTGTAGAGTCATTCCATAATGTTTCTATATTTATCTTTTGTTTTACTCTTTTTGATTCTCTGTTTCTTGATCTCTGGGGTAGTTTTAATTTGATCTTTTCGAGCAGTAGGCTGTAGTCACTACCGACGTTGGCTGAATTTAGTGTTCTGACGTCTTGTATCTGACTTGGATGTATACGTCTGTTGCTCAGTATGTAGACAATGGTTGATCTTTGCCCTCTTGTGTTTTCGAATGTGTATTTGAATTGAGCTCTATGATCGAAGAAGGTATTATTTATTCTTAGTTCGTTTAGCGTGCATAAGTTAATCATAATCTCCCCATTATTATTCATCACATTTTCGTTAAATCGTTGTTTTACTCCTTGTATGTCTTCATTGCCAATTCGTGCATGGAAGTCCCCGAGAATAATCATCATTTCATTCGGTGGTAGTGATTCAATCGTGTCTTGAAGCTGATCATAGAATGACTCTCGCTCATGCCTGGGTTTGTTATCTTCCGGTGCGTATACTGATATGACATTTATTTCTTGGTCTTCTGCTCGAAGTTTAACGGTAAGTATTCGAGATGGTATATAGCGGCATGCGTTTATGTTTGGCTTATATTTATTGCGTATCACTAAGGCTGCGCCTTCTTTAGCTCGTTCCTGCTATTCGACCCCACTGTAGATCATTAAGTATTCTTCATATTGTTTTTGGCCTAATCGAGTAGTAGAGTACTAAACTAGTTTGTAACGTGCACAGTATACACTAGAAAAATAAAATATTATTTACAGCGTAGTGAGTGTCCCCATAATGTACCACAAGCTGTACAGATTTTCTAGAGTTAATGTTGAGTGGTTAGCAGAACATTTTCTGGAAAATAGTGGAGAAACTAGAGGAGAAGCATTAAATACAAGGCAAAAAATGCAAATATTTATTCGCTTCTTAGGCGATCCTGGCTTTTAAATTGGCGTTGGAAAGGATGAAGGTGTTCATCTAACAATAGTCAGCAAAACGGTAAAACATGTACTGACTGAAATCATGGAAAAATCTCATATTTGGATACAATTTCCTACAAATAAAATATGCATGAAGCACTGCCGGGATGGAATTCTAAATACCGATTTCCGTGTGCAATTGGCGTTATTGATTGCAGCCACATAAGAATTACAAATCCAACCGAGCATGGGGATAAATACTGCAACAGGAAAGGCTATTGCAGCTTAAATATACAGGCAACATGTAATGCAAAAGAAGAATTTACTTCTATCGACGCTCAGTGGCCGGAGTCTGTCCATGACAACCGAATACTTAAGCGATCTAGTATCTATGCCCAAGTGAATACTATGCAGCAAAACTTCTTATTATTAGGTGATCGGGTTAGGGAATGACACCGTATAGAAATCCCCAAACGCGTGAAGAAATAACATTTAATACACTTTTTACAAGAGAACGGGTCATTATTGAAAGATGTTTTGGTCAGCTAAAGAGAAGATTTCCTATACTATAGTACATAGTTAGAATACGACTAATAGAGTTGCTGCCGTCATTATTAGTTGTGCTGTCCTTCACAATATATCCAAATATTTAAATGATGACATTCCTGGCGAAGAAGTGAATCAACACATCGATGTCGATGACCAAGAGGTTTTTGAAGACGAAAACGATCTAGAAGCAGCTTTGCGTAGAAGGGGACTACAGAGGAGAGAAGAAATAACAAATGTAATTAACCAACTACAACTTTAATAATTATCATGTATTTATTGTCAATAAATATTTAACTACAGGTCACTGTACACATTGCCAGAATTTACATCTACAACATAATTGGACCTTTCCATTGGAGTTTCACGCAACCTCTTTAACATAATTTGTTCTCGTTCTATCTGCATCCGTGTAACTGCAACTGTTCAAGAAGAACCAATCTTTGTAGCTCTGCAGTACTTAATTTCGCAGTCTCCTCTGTTTCTTTCTCTTCGAGTTTGTTTTTCTTGTGGGGCACCCCCACTGAACGACGTGCTGGTATTCAGAGGTGGAACGTCTGTGTTATTGTCATCAGGTAAATGTTGCTGACCTGCAATGCCCATAGTCACAGCTCCAGGTATTTTGCTGAATACTGGATGTTGCAAGTCACTATCTATTATCTCCAACAATTTCTTTTCCCAGTCTATAAGGATAATTTTTTTATTCCCTGTTGCTTTCTTATCCGTCGTTTTCATTAATTCATTTTTAATGTTTTGACTTTTCTTTTTTTAATTATTTTAATGTAATACTTTTCCAAATTGTACCTGGAATAATTGTTGTATTATTATTAATGCATTTTCTTTCGCTTTTTTAATTGCTGGCAATTGCCACTTATTGAATAAGACTGTATGATTCGCTAAAGCCTCCACAAACCGGAAATTAGTACTTTGTTCACTATATTCGCTGTCAGTAGTCATTTTCAAAATCTTAATCGCCTGCAATTGCTTCAAGCCTATTAAAGTTCATCCAACTAATTAGTGACCCAAAAAAAGCTCGATGCCTGGATCCAGAGTACGTTTACTGCTTCTACTTTAAACTGATATTTTAAAGCATAAACTTATAAGTATAAGCTAAAGATTATTCACATTGTTTTCAGCAAATGCTAGTACTTATAGCTGAAACTAAAAGTTTATGCTGATGCTAAAACTTAATACTTCAAGTAAAAACTTATTTTTTATTCATACTGCCCATTGAATCCGTAACGGAATTGAATGAAAATCTATTGATTTGGGAGTATATACCCATCATCTGATCCTGATAACCTGATATTGGATTAACGCAACCTAGTCATTGAGCTCTTTTGGAGATCAGCTTGGTTATCCAATTTAGAGACCACCCGTAATGAAACTGAATGAGAGACAAATGATTTAGAATTATACTATTAATGATAATTTCATCCTGATCAAACATAGCTAAAGCCTAAAGCTCAAGATGCTCTAAAGATTTTGGAAGTCATCCTGGTTATACAACTAGAAGTTTGCATTAAACTAAGAAACCGAGTTAATTCAGCTGTAATGCAATTGTATGAGAAATTAATTATTTAATAACTGGGGAACAGGGTGCGTATTTTGGAAGCCTCCGTGTTACAAACCCCCAGTTAAATAACGCCGCCTGATTGGCTAACTCCAACCCGGCCCGTCAATGTTGTTTACGTTTTTTCACTTCACGCATTTGTATGAGACTTTTCCAGAAAAGCAGAAATGTGAAAGCATGGCTCTGGTGGTCAGGCTCTCGCGCTTATTCACTATTCTGTTTATTATTAGGGAGAGTACTGGAGGCTAATATCCCCGACTCTATCTAGAAATGCTCTTAAAGCTGCAGTTTTGCTTGCAGAACTTGTACAACCAGCCAACGAATAGAAAATTCACAGGAATTACTAGTAGTCTTACTAAGTTCTTGCAGCATTGAAACATATCAACGTTCTGCTTCTACTTACACAATTGAAATCCTGCAAAATAGCTGCCCTTTGCCTAAATTACAACAATGATGCCACGTTACATGAAAAACCTATCTTTATTTAATAAAATTCTGTATGTATACATTATAAATATCTATATATAAAGACGATAAATCAAAACTTTATTCGCCCTATTAATTTAATATAAATTAATATAAACAATGCTATGCTAGTTTATATAAGAATCAGATTACCTAATAAAGTCACTGATATAAAATTGGAAAGGCAGTTGCGATCATTCGCGTAAGTAAGATCCATTGCTTTAGGCTGCAGCTGAAACGGGAAAAATAGGAAATAATGAAACGTTGTAATAATTGTTTCACGATAGTCAAAATGCTTAGAATTTACTTTGTTCACAGTTACCTTCTATAACTGGAGGCGCTGCGTCTGCAGGTGGAGCTTCTGGGACAACATCATCAACGGTTGGTGCAGCTTCGCTAGGAGCCGGTTCAGCTGGTGCAGCTTCGGTAGGTGCAACTTCAGCTGGTGGCGCGGCTTCCGCAGGAGGAGCTCCTTCGGTTGGTGGTGCAGCCTCAGCTGGTGGAGCTCCTTCTGCTGGTGGAGCACCTTCTGCTGGTGGAACTCCTTCTGCTGGTGGAGCTCCTTCTGTTGGCGCACCTAGTGTATTAAGTTGAGTTATGACTTCGAGAAATACATGTTTTGGATTTGGCTGAATTTTATAAAGAACTACGAGTTCTTTCTCCAAGAAGTTATTTTAGCACCAATTATCAATTGCTTACTTAATTTTTGTCAGTTACCTTGCACGACATGGTAATATCATAAGCCATAAAACATATAAAATATACACCATTTAAAGAGATGTATGTATATTTTGGGTGGGACGAATGCATCAACATATACATATTGTTGCAAATTAGAAGTGGTATATCATGACGTAACCCGTCCAACGGCCTAATTTCATATGTAGAGTACAATCGAATGATTGTTATGGTCTATATGGTTTGATTGACGAACAAGGCCGTCCAGCATCAAATATGAGGGTGGCAGAAGGTTTATCTTCATCAGATGTTATAGCTAAAACTGACCAGCAACTCATATAATTGGCACCAATACATTGAAAATAGTTAGGGTTTTGAAGTTTCACAATTTGTTTTCAGAGGATATATAGAACAATTACCTTCTGCTGGTGGTTGGCTTTCTTCAGCAGGTGCTCCTTCCGTTGGAGCTGCTCCTTCCTCTGTAAAAATATAGGTTTTTAAATAAATATAATAAGTAGCTCTTCACACATAACATAGGATCGACATAACGAAAAAATATAATTCTATGGTTGTTACATTCAAGAGCTGTTAATGCATAAACATTCATTGAATGGGTTTGAGTTTAGTCCGTATTAATTGATATGGCAGTAGAAATGTGTCCAGATACATAGAAATCGCGTTCATCAAATATAAGTAACATGTGATGACTGATAATGGCGAAAATGGTAAAGTGCTTGACCAAGTGATGATCGAAGCACTTACCAGGTACGGACTTAAGTTTTTCGAGCATATCTTCAAACGTTAATTTCTCTTCTGGATTCTCTGTCGTCAAATCCACCACCTTATATTTCAGTGAGTCCTTTATGTATATGACAACACCGTCTCCACTATTTTTTCGATTTTCGACTAGCGAATAATTCGGTATGGCGACTGCCTCTTTGTTTTCGTTTGGTGCTAAAACTGTTTCGGGAAGCGCGACGATATCATAATTTTCGTTCAAGACTAGTTGCTTAAATGTTTCAAACGGTCCTAGAATATTAAATTGTATGTTACAAATACTTACACAACATATTCATATTAATAGTGGAAGATTTCTACGCCGCGCCGTACCTTTAAACGGCCAAACACAAACAGTTTGCATTTTTTGGTTTGGTCTTTACATCAATATTATTATTTTGTTGGAAAAAACGAATTCCAATAAAACATATACAATTGTCAATAAAATGAGCGCGAAATGCAGTATATGACTATGTAACGAGTTTAATATATTATAAGACATGGCTACCTTAAGGGCAGATAAGTACCAACAGCTGTCTATGATTTTGTAGAAATAACCACAGAGACCATTGAAAATGCAGATCTATATATGGGAATGTTCCTAGATCTGTCAAAAGCCTTTGACAGTTTGAAACACAAGATCTTGCTTGAGAAGTGGGAGATTTATCTGGTGCGTGGGCCTGCCCTTTTATGGATCAGGTCATATCTGACTGACACATAAGAAGCCACAAGTTTGAAGGAAAGAAACACTTTTCTTAAAATGGGTGTTGTTTTCTATACAAATGACTTGACCTCTGAACTTATTCATCATGGGGTCATCTTTGCCGATGACACAAATATTTTAACAGTAGGGCTCAAGACTAGTTTGTAAAAAAACAAGCTGCTACTAAATGAGGAGACAACAAATCACATAGGTTTTCGAACCAAACAAAAAAAGCTATGTTCCACAAGAAGTCGGTCACAGTGTAATTTTATCTGCAAGCATGAAATTTCTTGGAATTTATATCGATCAGAATTTGGATTGAGTTTAGCAGGTGGATATCCAAGAAGGTGAATGGAGCTTGATGCTTTAGGTTTAGTATTATATTCTGGGGGAGGACGCATAAGTTAAGGGGCTGACTGTGCTTTGATATCTCAAAAAAGGACAATACGTATCATAATTTCCATGAGACAGAAAGAGTCTTGTAGCTGTAAGTTTAAGAGTCTTGACAGACTTTTTGAGCAAAAATAGTCCATAACTATGATACAAGGTACCAAGGCCTTGACTCAGAGGCTTAATGCAACTGAGAGGAGCCATTCATAGGCTTGTATAAAATTTTCTAATAAGCTTCCCAATTATAGAAAGGTAGAGAAAGATTGTTAATTATGTTAGAAAAATGGCGTTTAATCTGATTTTAGCGTGGTTTGGTATAGACCCATACAATGTAAATGGATAATAAAATTTAAGATTGTAATTGTAATAAGTGTTCTGTTTCGTATATATGGATCTTAAAGTATTCTGTTAGAACAATTTGTTTCTATAATTTTATTATAAATATTTATGTATTTTAATAGTTTTTTATAATAAATGTTAGTAAGTTGCTGCATAGTTTTTTTTTTTAGAATAATTTATATCTGTTGGCGCCAAATCATTCAGTTGCTGTTTTTAATTGATTAAGGTAATTTTGATTTGATTTAATTTATAGTGTTTCTCTATAATCAACCTTCTAGGTAAGAGAGGAAAACCTACCAATAAAAATATTATTTTTATATGTCTTTACATGCGTAAACGTGTGTACATAGTCACAGAACTGAAAAGATAAATGTTTCCTAATTTTAAAGGGGATAGAAACTTTCATTCTTAAGTATATATTATATATCATTGTGTAATAAATAAAGTTAATCAAATACCTGGGGGTGCAGGTTGTGGTTCTCCTTCGGCAGGTGGTGCTGCTTCTCCACTTGGAGCACCTGTAATATAAATATATTTTTCCAAAAGGTGTTGATCTCATTTTAATATTAATTTTAAAAACTTTAGGATGCGAGTCTTGATTTGTACAGGATGACGCACTTAACTTGGAAAGCAATGATGTTTGATACAAAGTAATACTTCCATTAGCAGAATATTTTTTGTATAAAGGGTAACTCGTATTACCTGAGCGATTAAGAAGTTATTTACTTTAAAAGGAATGCCCTGGGTATTTGTACATTTTTCGTTTCGACATAATATTTGAAGAAGTTGATCAATTCGAGAATATTTTTTGAATATGATTATGTAATTTTTTGAACAATCGAACTCCCTGTACACTTCGTTTTATTGCGTTTTGAAGCAGCTTTCAAAATGTATCTATATATTTATGAATTTTATTCTTCATAATATTGTACTAACATTAACAGGTATAAAAACACATCTTTTATTTTTGCAAAGTATATATTATAGTTGAATACGAAAAGCTGCAGAGGCACTTTTACCAAAAATAAACTGCTAACGGTTCCCTGCATATATATACTACGATGCTTGTTGTTTGTGAACAGCAATCGATCGATGTTTGTTAGACTGGGATCTGCAAGTGCTTCCACACGCGTGGAAATGACTTGCTCGAAAGTGGATTGAGAGTTCAACTAGCCTTTGGTCCATCTGGCGTACCTTACTCGGGGGCGCATGGGCGCAATTGTTACAGTATCTCTTGAAATTGCTTCGTTAGTAAGCTTAACGATAGATATTCATTTGTCTTAATATGTATTGTTGTATGTTCTTGCAGTATTATATAGGTACTCTAACCTATCTGTAATACATGTTTTGTATACTATATTGAGTATATTGTTTCTATTGACTTTGTACTGACAGTTTTATACATTTACTTTCATTGTATGTAATGTGTAGGATATCTATATTTTTAAACTATTTTATACTTTTATTATGTAATTTTATACTTTTTATGCTTATTTGACGACCCAATGTACAAATTATATCGAAAATGGTAATATATATATATTCTATTCTATTCTATTCTAAGGCCAATAATCCGTATCTTACAAATTTTGATTATATGAAACCTACTTCTTATGTAGTCAACCATCTTGTGCGAACACAGTATCTTCTCCTCCTCTTGTGGTTTATGTTTCGCGTTACATGCCCCAAATATGTCATTTTTACTTTCGTTACTGTATTGAACAGCTCGCTGTCTCTGTTAATATGCATAAAACTTTTCATTTATCATTTTTATTGTTCATGGTGTCTTCAGAAGCCTGCGGCTCAGTCATATGAAAGTTCTTCTATATTTTATTTAACTAATTCGGCTTTCGACACATCAATAACTATTTACTATGTGTCGCCTTTATATTAACGATTTATTTGGATTATTTATAAATTAGATCCCACACAGTATTTTACTTCCCCAGGCTTAAGTTGGGAGGCAACGTTAAAAATCAACATCCTAACGTAGAATTACTAAGAGATACCAATAGGTTACGTTTACTCTAAGCAAAAGAAGTGGTAATCTCTTTGAAGTGTTTGTGAAATGCTGATGCTCCATAATCCGTTTTTCTAAACTTTAATTCCCCGAAGCGTCTTATGTAAGTATGAATGTATGTAAAATGCTTAAAAGTACACATTAGCTCATACGATGTATGATTTTTATTGGACGAATATAGATTAAATATATATGCTTGATCAGTTGTGTATAGAAGACGATGCTGATAATATAGTGTGTGATCTAGATAATGAAATGACTAAAGCCTGTACAGACTCTTTTTATGGATATCTTGATTTTGACTTTGATATTAGTTATTTGAATATTCAGTGTTTGCGTAATAAGTCTGAGCTATATTCCTAAGACTCCATGATAGACGAAAATCACAACTAATATTTGCTGAAAATATTTGTTCCTCTGATACCAAACAAAATTAACTATTTTAGTTTAAATACTGTCGAATGGGTTAAAATTGGTAGAAATGTATATTTTATTCAGGGGGTTCAATTTAAAAAAACAATATTCATATTAGAGGGATCTTTAGACTGGATTCATGAACACGTTTAGACATGTTATTTACACTCTGTTGTATCTTGTTCTGTTTATCATTTCCTTAGCGGCCTATAACTTGCAGTAGAAGAAATTATTTTTATGGAAAGTGTATGTTCCTGTATTAGAAATAAATAAAAACATTAATGTTACTAGAAACTATGTGATATTCTGTAATATTTTAATCAAAAACAATTCCAATAATGCAAATTGCTCACCTTCTGCTGGCGCTCCTTCGGCCGGAGGTTGACCTTCACTAGGCGCGGCAGTTTCTGCGGTGATTTGCCCCTCAACAACTGGCTGTCCTTCTGCCGGCGGTTCACCCTCGACTGGCGGCGGTCCTTCTGCCGGCGGTTCTCCCTCCGCTGGAGGTTGTCCTTCAGCTGGTGGTTCTCCCTCTGCAGGAGAAACGGCTTCAGCTGGTGTTTCGCCTTCTGGTGGTTTTTCTGTTGGTTATTAGCTTTATTAACTGAATTAATCTTGTAGTGCTTTTTGTTTAAGCTGACATTATATTACATTATGAAGGAAAAACTTAGAATGTTGTAATAAGGCCTGAATCTTCGCGACCAGTGCTACATTTTCAGCTATATTTTTGAGGGTTCCTCATACATAGTTATATTAAAAAGGTATTCGTCCAGCATTATATTCTTAACAATACTCGTTAAGAAATAGAAGCAATTCGAAAAAGCGTATCTAGTATGATATGTCAATGAAGGTTGTTCATTTGGCATTAAATATTTTATATTTACATATGATGCAATTTGATTACCTATATGAGAAATTCAAGACTACTTTAAAGTGATTCTCAAAGTATATAATCTTGGCTTTTGACATCAGTAAAAAAAGCATTATGTACAACAGGTTTACAGGTATTTTAAGAGTGGAAAACAGCAATGAATTTATAAAAAAAATTAACTCTAATTTTAATTCATGTAGCACATACAAAATAAATTCTTTTAATCTAAATCTAATTATTTCACTGTCAGGTCAGTAACAAAGGTTGTATATTATTTTGTATATAAATAATGTGCTCTACTGATTTTTTCCAGCTTTAGGCCGATATAACGTCTATGACACTTTTAATCAATTTTATGATACTGGCACTTTGGGTAGGGGAGACATTTTCTGTTCGCACCTTGGGGCTATGTATGCTCTATGGGGTTAAATATAAAATGATATGATGGAAGACGTAGGACAGTATGACCCATTTGTTGCGCCATGTTATCACATACGTATTGTTTTTAAAGTTAAACTCCCCCAAGGCAAGGCTCTTACCACAATATCGAACGTCAACACTACCATGGCAGAAATTAAGTTTCATCACCGTGATATTCGTAAAATCCATAAAGAACTAGATAGAAAAAGGAAGAGTAAAGGATGTGTGCATGTACGAAACATAGTAATGAAACAATATTTGTATATCATGCAAAATTTAATCCAAAAGGACTTCTAAAAAGAGTCATTTTTCCACTGACAAGTAACACGGATGATGGCTACGACCGAAAGCGCTCTGTTACGCTCTTTTTAGAAGTCCCTTTGGATTAAATTTTGCATGATATACAAAGATTGTTTCATTAGTAGATAGAAAAAGGCATCAGGGCCGAACGGAATACCTGCCATCGTGCTAAAGAACTACGCCAACGAACTAACAGCCACTTTTTCTAGACTTTTTTCTCTGTTTTATCGAACCCATCTCGGAAAGTCGCTGGAGTGCCACCTATTCCAAAAAAAGGCAAGAAAACCACGCCCTCAAACTGCACTATTTCGCAACAAAAAACTTTATACACACCGTTTGTATACAAACTATCTGGGGTGCCACACCGAAGCACAACCTAAAGCTGCTGGATTCCATTCAGAAAAGAACTGTGCGTCTCATCGGCGACCCGAAGTTGATCCGGAATCTGGATAGTCTGGAACACCGGAGACATGTGGCCGAGATATCCCTGTTTTACAGATATTTATTTTCACGGCAGATATTCCCAGGATTTGGCCCGCCTCATCATGCCCGCAGCAGACAGTCTCGACAAACGGCAAGAATACACCCGTTCGACGTACATCTGGAAACACCTTGAACATCGCTTTACAAGGACTGCATTGTCTGGTGCACTGCATCGCTGTGGAGCTCACTCCCAGGACATCTGTTTTCCCCAAATTACAAACTACAGCTATTCAAGAATCGTGTCAATCAACATCTTTGTACACACACCACTCGTCGAGTGTCATAGGATTTCTTTTTAGTGTATGCGTCATTGCCATAAAAAAATTGAATGCTTCTAAAAGGTGCCCTTTTTTGTAACTAAATTCAAAATAAATATCATTTTCTAATAAATATTCTTGCATTTTAGTTTTAGTACTTGATCTGCTTGGCGCTCTGTGATAACTTGCGTTATCCATTATAATAACGCTTATGTTGGGGATACTTTTAAAAAGACAATTTATCAAACCAGTTTTCAAAAATGTCTGTCTGAATGAATGAAGACTCATTGTCTTTGTTTAACTTAATCATACATTATCTCTGTGTACTTAGATCATCTCCATCTTTTCTCCATTTATTCTCCTTTACCAAGCTTCTTCGGTGTATTAACATTGAAAATATCTCTGTCTTTATTATTAAGACCAAATTTCATTAAAAAAATCTTCCTTTTTTTTTAATTTTTTGAGCTAAATAGTTTCCTTCGATTTCTGACAACATTCGATTTTGGCACTTAGATCACTTAGCTCGACCTCTCTTCATTTATATTCGTTTCATCTAGTTCTAGCTTCCTTTTAAGTTTATCCAAAGTAGGAACAACCTGTTCTTCATAGAGGGCATATACTTCCCTTCTTATGACATCTTGTTAACAAATGTTTGCCTCTGCTCCACTTCTATTCACAATTTTTGTGAAAGTAGAGCCTCTTCAGCTCTGGCTCCAGGGTGTAAACAGCACAAGTGCTAGTGACTCTAACGAAGCTGAAAAAGCTAAAAGAAAACTGGAGAACGGTCGAAGTTTCGAGGAACAAATCTGCCCCCCTTGTCAAGAACGAAGAAATCTAAATATGAAAATGGTTAGTAAATGCAGTAAAACAGTAAAAAGCTCGTGCAAAATTGTCAAGTTTTGAATTGACTAACAAGATGACAATAATAATGTCATATCGTATAATTACTGGTTACTGTTTGTTAGGTTGGTATGATATTGAGGTGTTATTAGGTAACATTTTTTGTTAAAAAGGTATCTAAGTTTCTGTTGGTTCCTGTAAAGATGCAAAATATGTCATCCACATATTTAGAAATCTCGGCAAATAAAGGTGAAATTGAAGAGCCCATTGGTAAATACTTAAATATTAGGATTAAAGAACACAAAAAATCAATTTTACGTAATATTGAACTCTGGCTTAGCAAAACATTGTATAGAAAATAACCATTTTATAGATACGAATAATGTCAAACTTTTACACACTGAAACAAAAAGCAAAGGGCTGAACCTTTTGGAGTACCTAGAAATCCAAAAGTCACAAAAAAGAGACGTTTTAAATACGAACGACCAAATGACCTGCTCTTTAAACACCTGCATAATTGGCAGTGTAATAAAAACAAAATACCGTCAGGCGGTTTAGTAGTAGGGTGTAACAATTTAGATTTTAGTATACAACTACTCTTGATAAAGGCCTCATCAAGCCGAAACATATGTGGAGAAAAATATCTGATTAAATTATTTTGAAACATCTAAAAGCAGTGTACTAATTATCCCTAGTATTATTATTCAAAGATGTTTCACAAGGATCCTACCGCAGAAACTATTCATTGTATGCTAATTATTCTGTTGGTCTCGAGGTACTTGAGTTAAATGTCTTTGGAGATTATTGGAAGCAATGCAATTGGATGCTAGTTTGATGGCGTGGTTTTCTTACCTTTGTTGGTACAGGTTGCACTCGAGCGACATTCCAAGAAGATGAATCCTTAATTTATTAGCGATTCATACACATTCTTAACAATTTGTTTTGCATCTAATCATAATCCTCTACTTTTTTCCAAAGTATGATGTATGAAGGACGTGAAGCTTGGTGAGCTGACATTAATACTTCAATAAATTTCTCAAACTCACAGTACACATGTTTTCTCAAGACGGGTTATATTATTTAAAATAGCCTAATTGCACCGGCCCTGTAGTCATTTATCGAGAGTTTCGAGCCTGAATAACGATGGAAAACGCTATAAACGTATCGAATACGAGGTGGGTCAGTTTGGGGTATCTGCTCTTGATAAGAGGGATAGGATTTCTATGCAAAAATAATTACTGTGTCGATCTTTCAGATAAACTAATTATAAGTAGCCAAAAACCAAGACGATATACTTTGAGATACATATTACTCGCATTTTAAAGGAAAAATCAAAGGATCAGTTTTATCAAAACCCTTGAAATTTCATGAATTTAGACTAGAATATTTTTTAACTTCACTCTCGTTTCAAAATCAATTTTGTTTTTATGTGGCAGTTTAGGAGATATTAAATAATACTATTTTTTATTACGCATGCATCATAATCAGCGATTATCGCACGCTGCAGCGTGCTTAAAATGATGTTTATGATGCGCCTACTTTTTTAAAGGTTGCTATAGAAACATTTGATCACGTCAAATAAGACAGATTAATATATTCGTCAATATATCCCTTAAGTTTAATATTTAAAACATTTTTGAGATTTTGATGCATTCGTAATAAAAAATAGCGTATGATATACGTGTATAAGAAGCCTTTAAAGCCCTTGCGACTTACAAAACACTCCGCTGCGCGTCGTGTTTTGAAATATGACGCGCGTGCTTTAAAGGCCCTCTTATACACTTATATCATAATATACTATTAATTAGCGAAATACGCTGCCGTAGTTTCCCGAAAAAAATTACAACACCCTGTATATCTATCAGTTACTAGACAATGCATGTAGGCAAACCAAACTAAGAAGCTTCTTAGCCTCAATCCGACAGTTCATTTATAATATTATGTAATTTAGAATTTCTACAGAAAATTTACATTAAGTGGTTTATTTTCTGGACCAGCAGTTTATTTAAAAAAATACATTACATATTTCTGGATAAGAGAATGATTTATCTGATCTATCTCCTTAAGTCAGACTACAATTCCAGTTTACCTAAGTATCTAAATATATTTAAATCTTAAAATACCTGACATAATTACTCGTTCATGCTTATTTATAGAAAAGGAAATGAACTGTAAAACTATGTAGGTTACTTCTGATCTAAATCTGTCTTTATTTTAAAACGAATTTATATCTTATAAAGCTAGGTTTAAATTATACTTATTTGAAAATATAGTACCTAATTAGTGTTACTTACCGGCTTCTTCCCCTTCCTATAAAAAAAAATAAAAATAATTTAATTGCATTCTAAAAGTTTGTTAAGTACCTAAACTACTCGACAATTGAAATTCAAATTGTATTACTGGCTTTTAAGTGTATATCAATGGGCTTTTTATTAATTTTTTTATTTATTATTTCCTTAAATGGCATCATTACATGCATAGGAATTGACAGAAAAAAAATGTAAATGCCAAAAAAATTAAAAGATACATAATAAAATAATGATCTAAGCTATAAAAAAGTTGAAGAAGTATACACAAAAAAATTGCCCAATCAATAGAATGGGTTTTCTGCTAAAATGGCCTTGACCCGCCTCTTAGAAATATGCTGAGCCGATGACGTTTTAACAGTGGTAAATGGTTATATATTCTCAAACAAATTATTTCAGGCCCATTCTGCACCTGAAACAAGCGAGCAGTTGGAACAAACAACTGGTCAACATTTCTAGTATTATATGGGGTTACGTCCCCAGCTTTAGGATTAGGTTTTGGTTAGAGAAAATTTAGCAGGCACACTGCAAAATATAAACGTTGAGGACTGTGAGGATTTTGTTTCCTTTAAATGTCTCACGAAAAGGTTGTCGAAGTGAAAAATGGAACATACTTATTCTTATTATCATCTTCTCCTCTGAGCTATAAGCACTGCTCCAATGTGATCAGAGTTTCCCCAGGCCAGTAATTCATAAGCCATGATTGAGTTGATGGTTGCAAGTAAAAAGTTTTCAAGGCAGGAATGTCAACAATGTTTCTTAGTTTCTAAGACAGGTTAGTTTTTTGAGCCTAATTTGTTTCCTATGTTATTAATATGGCCACACCAAGATAGGTGCTGGTCCAGCGTGAGGTCCAGGAACTTTACACAATCCTGCTGTACAAGAATTGAGGATTTGTCCCTAACCAGCAAACTTCTGACTCAAATGACTTTGAGACGTGTAAAGTTGATTAGGTTTGTCTTAGAGCCCATTTAGTTCACACCAGGTAGAAATCTCATGTACAGACTAAGTAGCCTTGATGCACAGATTCTCATAGCTCTCGCCAGCCACCACTGCTGATGTGTCATCAGCACACAAAATAACAACTATTTTGAGCTAGTAAGAGAAGGTCATTTATAAAAAGAAGGAAAATGACTAGGACACACCAGTTTCAATATCCACCCAATCAGACACAGCCACACCAGTAGCAGTCGTCAATCTTACAGCCTGAGTCCTATCGGTCAGATACCCCCGCGCCCACTCCAACGCAGGACCTCTGCCACCACATCGCTCCAACTTAGACAACAGTATGGCACGATTTATGGTGCCTAAGGCTCTCGTGAAATCGAAGAAGATTCCAATGGTCTTCAGCTTATTATTGAAGTTTTGGAGAATCCTAGAGTGAAAGGCAAGTATGGCATCAATCGTTGAAAGACCCTCCCTGAAGCCAAACTGATGGTAATTGAGTATATTGCATGTGTTCAAAAATTAGACTAATCTTTTTCGAACGGCCTTTTCAAAGATTTTTGAGAATATTGATAGGATGCCCATTGCCCTGTAGTTCTCCACGGCCGCCATACTGCCGTTTTTATGAATGGGGACCACCACAGCATGCTTCAATTCCCGTGGAAAGTGGCAGAGTTCAAATGATATGTTGATGAGACATGTTAAAGGAGACAATATATTGTCTATACACTTGTCAATTAAGTTGCATCACCACAAGATGATTTTTAAATGCAGATTTAACAATTTCAAGGACCTCCTGTTCAGTAACTAGATCGAGGTACAAGGAATGGCAATTAGGATCATATAAGTGGTTTGTAGGCTTCAGACTAGTGGAAGCCACAAGTTATTTCACTGACTTAAAGAAGGAAATAAACGCTGAAGCAACATCATCACGTCCAGCAGCCTTTCCATTAGAATCAGTGACCTTTTCAGGAATCTGATTTCCTGATATTGGATAGGTACATTTAAATCTGAGAATCGAATGCCTGTCAATATTTAAGATCTTAAAAATTACTAATCAGAGTTCAAAGTACTAGCCCTTAGTCTAGAGATAGTAAAGGTTTGCTCATTTTGCTTTTATGTACCTTGAAAAACTGAATATTGTTTCACTGCCTAATCGTAAATAAACAAAAAGTTTCTGAGTTTAAAGTTTACTGGGAACGACTCAGCTATTGATCGTCTTTGTTCCCGAAGATGAATCGGGCGACCTAGCCAGAAAAAAAATCCCCAATCACGGGAAACCGGATGTTCCCATCATTTTGTTTGTGCCTGTTAAAATTCAATTTGTTTTCATGTGAAAAATAGGTGGTCGTGACATGATTTAGAACCATACAAGGTCATGGTCGCCCCCTGAATGAGCTGGTATGTGCAGCAGAAGCCATTGCCTCAGCGTCAGGAAAGAAAGGAAGAAGACTCCGCTATATTTGGGTAGGAAATATTATGAATACAATATTACAAAAATAAATTTACTCTAAATTAGAGCAAACGTAAACAAAAAGTTGCTAATGGAAAGTATCATAAAAACACGAAAATTATCTCGAATACCGCTTGCTTTGAAAATAAAATAAACTTACGTGAAAAAATTCGAAAGCCATGATATACGTGTTAAAAGTACAGGGTTATCCAGAAAAAGCTTTATCTCTTTATTTTTTAAATTAAGTTATTTGATTTCATCTTCTTTTACACATGCTTTCGTTTTAATGTAGCCATGGTGTTTCAAGAGAGCAGGGCACATTCCAACTTTCTTTTTTCTTAATGATATAATGCCACATTTTTTGATGAGTTTAAAGTTCCTATTAAATTCGGTTTTTTTTTTGTAAATATATCATGTATCAAAACTTAACGGATTTCGAAATGTAGAAGGTTTCAGAATTACGATATTCTATGATTTCGATGTAATCACTTACTTATTTAGATACTTGGTACTACCTGGAGATAAAGGTTTGTTTTTCAAATGTCATGGCATTAATGTTTGAAGTCTCATTTACTGATTCATCTTTATTTTCCGCTAACATTTTACAAAATAAGCTATTCGATTGTTGAAAGGTTGAAAATGGTCTAGCTTTATTTAAAGAATGCTCATATCGCTACAAGTATAGAGAAAATATTCAGAATGGCCGAAGAGTACCATCTGTACCAGACCAGGGTTACATATAAATTGACAAAGGCGGTGACCAACAATCCGCAGGCTATCATCATGATCAAGTGGCTCATTGAGAAAAACTGAAAAGACAGTCGAGCAACTTTGAAAGCTCTTGACTCTAGCCGGTATTTATCGTAGGTAGTATAGAATTGCCAGGGACTAATTACCAAACTAGGTAGGGAGAATAAACTTATATTGATCCTGCACTTAACTTTGACCTTTTTGGAAAGATATTTTTATCAAAATGGAGAAGGTCTGTGTTAATGAGGAGAGGAGGAGGGGACCATGAAGGGAAGATGTTGGGATTGGCTAGTTCAAAGGAGGGAAGAATAATGTAATATGTATTTTTATATTAAGAAATATGTAATTTGCCCCTAGAATGTTTTTGTAGGGAGGGGTTGGGTTGGGGTAAAAAAATTGTGATGATTAATAAGGAACTGATTTAAGAGATGACGCATATTTTAGTAGTGTTGATTGGGGCCATTTTCAAGAGAAGGAGCATTTGTGATGGTTTGTAGGTTGACGGACAATATTGAAATTTAGAAAAATATTGTCTGAAATTCAGAGGAAAAATGTCAAAGAAAAAAGAAATTTAAATGGAAATGGCAGGTAGGGAGAATAACCTTATATTGATCTGGATACCTGGACATACAGGCTATAAAGGCAAGAAAAGAGCAAATGGTCTTGCAAAGCAGGCAGCTGCAACAGCCTTCATAATAGCATAGCCAGTACTGGAAATTACCTTTGACCTTTTTGGAAAGATAGTTTTAGCAAGGTGGAGAAGGTCTGTGTTAATGAGGAGAAGAGGAGGGGACCATGGAGGAAAAATGTTGGGATTAGCTGGTTTAAAGGAGGGAAAAAAGTTATATGTAGTTATTATATTAAGAAATCTGTCATTTACTCCGAGAGTGTTTTTGTAGGAAAAGGTTGGGTTTGGGTAAAATATTTGTGATGATCAGTAAGGAATGGGGTTTTAAGAGATGACGCATAGTTTAGTAGTGTTGATTGGGGTATGTTTTCAAGAAGAGGGGTATTGATGATGGATTGTAGGTTGGCTATTCAGAGAAAAATTGTCGAAGAAACAAGAAATTTAAATGGAAATGCCAGGGATTACTCACCAAACTAGGTAGGGAGAATATCTTTATACTGATCTGGATACCTGGACATACAGGCTATAAAGGCAACAAAAAACAGATGCTCTTGCAAAGTAGGCAACCGAAACAGCCTTCATAGGAGCATTGACCTTCTTGGAAGGAAATTTTTATCAAGGTGGAGAAAGTCTGTGTTAATGAGGATAGGAGGAGAGGACAATAGAGAAAAAATGTTGGGATTGGCTGGTTCAAAGGTGGGAAGAATAATGTTATATATATTTATTATATTAAGAAATCTGTCATTTGCTCCGAGAGTGTATTCTGTTGGGAGGGGTTGGGTTGGGGTAAAGAAATTGTGATGATTAAGAAGGAATGGATTTAAGATGTAACGCATATTTTAGTAGTGTTGATTGGAACCTTTTTTTCAATGGGAGGGATATTGGTGATGGATTGTAGGCTGACTAGCAGTATTGAAATTCAAGTAAAATTGTCGCAGAAAAAATAAATTTGAATGGAATTGAGAATGAGGCAATTATAAATACACTGGAACCCCAGAAAAGAATTTACGATGAATGTGACGAGGTTAAGGGGGGGCATGCAGAGCATTTAATTTAGGCTAGAAATTCTACGTTGTATGTATGTTGTTTTTCAAATATAGTAATAGTCATTTTATAAAATATTATGAGAAAATGAAGATAATTCAATAAATCAGACTTCAAACATCAGTGCTATGAGACTTATCTTACCTCTAGCTGGCAGCAGATATTCAGCAATAATTTTAAAACTTTTAATATTTCGAAACCGTTAATTTTTGGTACGTGATATATTATACAAAATGGGGCATATTACAGTTAAAAAAGTTGGCACGTATACATTAAAACTTAAAGCAGATAAAAACAAACAACTTTTGTTTGTATTTTTTCCTTATTTCAAAGATATTTTCATTTAAAGAGTTATTTGAATTACCTAAACGTATTAAAATATTAAATAGTACTTCACACCCATTGAATCAACCAGAAGTACATGAACATCCAACGAGGACCGAACAGGGCCATACTTGCAGCTTTCCTGGCATTAAAAAAATATAAATAGTCATCTTGTGTATTTTTTTCCGTAGACCCTGAAAAACACTTAGGAAAATTATTTGAATTGAAAAAAAAAAGATACGATAGAAAATAAACATTTTCTTTATGGGACACCTTATTTATTGGGTCGTTTTTGAAAGCGTCTATTTTTTTTCATCTAATATTTATTTTTTACATTAATTTGGTTTAGCTCGGGTTAGTCCTTGTTGATTACGCCCCCGAATCGAAATATCTCGTTAGAAAAGGTGCAACCTTTGGCAACATTGCAACATTTCTCCCCCGTCAGATGCCAAAAATTCACTGATTTTTAGATTTCAGCTCCTCAAAAGTCAAACTTTAGGGCTTTTTTTTGTGTGATAACCAAACAATTTCCCAACATTTGAATGGTCAAAAACCTCTTTTAAAACTGTCTAAATAAACGGAAAAAAATAGTTTTTACAAAATTACAGTGGTTGTTAAACTGAAAAATTACCAAACACTTTGATGAGGTCTTTTAACCAAGGATCTTATTTTGGTACCTATATCCCTTAAAAATGTTCAGATGACAGATGGTACTGTGTTTTTCTGTAGTAATGGTAAATCTTCTTGATGTACCATTTTTTGAATCAGGTATATTGGCTATAAATAAATTTTTCATTTCCTATACATTCTCCACGCTCCGACAACATAATTCTTCTGAGGGACATGCTCCAGCAATCCCGACGATCATTACTACCTTACTTCAAAAAACTCCTATAGTCGGCTTCTGTCAGTTGCATTTCTTCTCGGGTGAAAACTTGAGGCTTTTTTGGCTTATAACCATCATTACTCCTTTTCAAAAACGCCAAGCCAAGCAGGAGACTTGAGGGTCTTTGTCTTCTCCCAAAGCAGACCCGTCTCCAGGGGTGAGGCGGCGAGGCAGCCGCCTCAGGCGGCCGGTTTTTAGGGGCGGCCGTTTTTATTTTTTATATATATAAAGTTTTAATGTGATTGTATGTGACACGATAAACTCTCTCGCAATGAATATGTAAAACGCTTCATTCGTACTATAAGCAGCTCATCGCGCGTTATAGGCAATAATAACCAACGCCTTAAAAAATTAAACCCCACTATATAACATAACGGTCTATTCGCAATTAGCATTAGCAGTTTAAATTCGCAGTGAATGAAAAATCGCATTAACAGTCGCAACTGCTAATGAAAAATCGCGACTTAGCACATCTTTAGGGACGGGCGACATCGCCCTAAAGCGATTCAGGAATGGCCGAAACGCAACCCGATGGATTGATCGATTACTGAACAGCCTGTAACACATGCGAGGAACGAGCGCATGTTACATATACGTACTCGTGCGATTTTTTAGACCATAAATTCGAACTTCGCGCCCCCAAATACCCCTCCCTAGAGTACCCACATCAAAATTAATTTTTTTCGAAAATTAGTTTTCGAACATTTTTGTTCGCTTTCTTTACAGAAACGGTTAGAGGGATCCACGTACAAGTCACACACGTACAAATATTTTTTTTTAATCACATACAGGGTGTTTTCCCAAAAATCCCCTATTTTCAAAATATTTCGGTACAACATACTCGTGCGATTTTTTAGATCAAAAATTCGAACTCCACGCCCCCAAATATCCTTCTCTAGGGTACCCAAAACAAAATTTATTTTTTTCGAAAATTATTTTTGAAATTTTGTTTTCGCTTTCATTACAGAAACGGTTAGAGGGATCCACAAACATGTCACCCACGTACAAATATTTTTTTTTAATTCACATACAGGTTGTTAAAAACAAATTTTCCCAAAAAAACCCTAATTTCGAAATATCTCGGTACAGCAGACTTGTGCGATTTTTTTTAGACCAAAAATTTTAACTCCGCGCCCCCAAATACTCTTCTCTAAAATACCCACTTAAAAATTAATTTTTTTAGAAAAATGTTTTTCAATTTTTTTCCCCGTTTTTATTACCGAAACGATTAGAAGGATTACATATCACCAAAGTACAAAAAAGTTCCAAAATCATATACAGGGTGGTAAAACAATACATTTTTAATAACATACAACTTTTTTCGTAATATTTCGGTAAGTACAGAAAACTCATACGACCTTTCGAACTCAACCAAACTAGATACGGCACATTATATAGTACCCAACGAGGCCCATCTTTTTCTCATTTAAAGTTTACCTCTAACTCTTACCGTTTTCGAATTATAGCCGATTTAATGAAAATCTCGATTTTTTAAAGATACCCGTGAATTTTTCCGAAAAATTTTTTGAAAACAAAATATCCGTTTTTATTACGGAAGCGATTAAAGGGATCCATTTACATGTTATTAATATAAAAATAAAATATTCAAAAGCATATACAGGGTGGTAAAAAAATTTGCAATTTTAAAAAAAAAATCCCCTTTTTTCAAAAAAAAAAACAATTATTTTTTAAGTTCGACGACTCCCATACGGGCTAAAGGCCGTCGAATTTAAATGACCGATTTCTCGAAAACTAAGAATATTGTTTTTTTTTTCGTAAAGAACCTTTTTTGTCGGCCTTGGGGTCCTCTACCTACATGCCGAATTTCAAGTCGTTCGGAAAAAAACCGATAGGTTCCAGGTAGGTTCCCGTTTCTATGGGACAAAATGAAGGTTAGGTCGATAAAAATACGGTTTTTTCCGTTTGCCGATATTCTTCTTTTTTCTACCGGAACCTACCCGTTAAAAAACGTGTTTCGCGATTTCCCCCATTTCTCGAGAAAAATTCAGGAAGCGGAGGGTACCCACTAACCAGCCAACCCCGACTCGGCGTTACGGAATTTGGTGGCGGCAATATTTTGCTCCGAGCTCCCGTTTAGCCTGAAATCACGAAAAAACACGCGATTTTCATATAGCCCCACAAAACCCCCTCTTAAAATCCAGCCCCGGCATCCCCGATTTAATTCCAGGTAGCCCCCACGTGGTACATCTACCATGAAAATATAGACCCTGCAGGTCATCTCCTTATATCGGAACCTATCGGTTAAAAAACCGCGCGGGCGCCTATTCGCCGGATAGGTCATTATTGACTCCTTAATTGGTCTGTCGTAAGAGGCGGCCAAATCCTGCTCGCCTCGGGCGGCCTAAAGCCTGGAGACGGGGCTGCCCAAAGTACGCCAACGTACAATTCTCGGTAACTCTTTCGACGCTGGCCATACGACACCAAGCAAAACCAACTTGGAGGTGGTATTGCACCAAGCCTTGAAATCCTTATAACACCATTCCTTCGATTTCTGAGGTGCATCCAACTGCATCAATATCCATTTTGTCGATTTAAAAAAAATTGATAATGACAGAACATTTATGAATTTCATAGCAACCAGTCAGCCATGTCAATGGATGTTAGAATTTTGTAAATCTGTTAGACTTACAGGGTATTTTAGTTGGATTGCTCAAATTATAATTACTAATTTAATTATTAATTATAAATTATTACATCAGTGGTGCGAATACAAGGGAGGCCCGTCGAAGATATTTTACCGAATACCATAGAAGTATTTCATTGGACACAATTTTAAATTTAAAATGTTTATTCGAAGACACTAAGTCTTTACATGAAGAAGCACATCGTTGCAACAACCATGGTGCGGAATCGTTTAGTGCTAAATTGTTTTAGAAACAATCCAAGAAATTCAATTGCAGATATCTGCTATGGTCCAAGAAGGCCAACAACATCGAAAGAACTTTGGAACAGTATAAAATTATTCCGTTTCAAATTCTTCCAGTCCAACAACTAGCACAGAAAGACCTATATTTTTAATTCGTCTCCCGTTTAATAAGAAGACATGCAGGGATGGAGACCTGACATAATATGTATTTTTGGGCTCAAGAAGGTATGAAACAATAAAATATCAAGGGCCAAAGATACCTACAACGTATATAAGAGACAAGCATGACAACGTTCTCTCAGAACGTATGCAAAGTGAACTCAACTTTGTCAGGATATGGTGTACACAGGAAGGACTAAAGGTCAACCCAAGCAAAACCGTAGTGATTCCATTCACAAAAAGAAAGAAGCTAAACCTTAAAGCACCCATTTTGGGAGGGACAACAGTAGAGGTTTCAAAAGAGGTTAAGTATCTTGGCATCGTTCTTAACCAGAAACTAACCTGGAACCCACACCTGGATAGAACTATCAAAAATGCAATGGTAGCGCTTTGGGCCTGTCGACGAGTCTTTGGTAAAACATGGGGCCTAAAACCCTCCATCATCTGGTGGGCCTATAACACTCTTGTAAAACCTAGTATAACCTATGCCTGCTTGGTGTGGTGGCTAAAAACAAAGGAAATAACAACACGCGAACGCTAACAAGCGTACAAAGGCTCGTGTGTCTGGGTATAACAGGGGCCATGAAAACGTGCCCCACAGCAGCTCTGGAAACCCTACTTGACCTCCCTCCGTTGGACATATGCACAGAAAAGGAGGCCTGCACCAGTGCGTATAGAGTCACTCAGACACAAAAACTGAAGTCAGGGAACCTGACTGGTCACCTTAAAATTCTGAAGCACACCCAGACAGAGGCGATGACCAAACCAACCGATACAATGGAAACAAATCTCCATTTTGATCGCTCATTTGAAGTGGTGGAAGACCGCAATACTACAAGGAAAAGACTAAAACAACTAGAGAGGGTATCACTTGTCTGGTACACAGATGGATCAAAGATGAAAGAAGGAGTGGGGTCTGGAGCTTACGGACCTAGGTGTCGAATCTCTGCACCTTTAGGAAACACTCCCACAATCTTTCAAGCAGAACTAAATACTATCAATCTAGCCATCTCTGAATGTGCCAAAAAAGGCCTAAGAGGTGCAAAGATCTATATTCTATCAGATAGTCAAGCATCCTTAAATGCGTTAAAGTCTGGCAGAATCAACTCCCGACTAGTGTGGGATTGTCGGATGGCTGCAGATCAACTGGCAAACAGAAACAGATGCACCCTAATGTAGGTACCAGGGCACGAGAGTGTGGAAGGCAACGAAGCTGCTGACCAGCTCGCTCGGAATGGTGCACAGACTGCCTTTTGCGGGCCTGAACCATTCTGTGACATTACTAGAGTACACGTAATGAATGAACTCAGAAATTGGGGAAAAAAAGCGGAGAGAGACACATTGAGCCAATGCACCTGGGCAGAGACAGGCGAAAAGACTCATCTCTCACTCGCCTAACTACACAAAAAAGCTTCTCAAGCTACAAAAAAAAATGAGATAAAACTGGTCGTAGACCTTCTCACT
>MU186738.1:41996-63981 GCA_016904865.1 Pissodes strobi | reverse complement strand
AGAACCTTCCAGCATCTTTTGAACTGAATGCCTAAGATTTATTATCTTATTTATTAACATAAGAAAATGTCTTCATTTTGTATTGAGTGAAGATACTGACTTAAAACTCGCTACAAGCAGTACAAGCTTCCCATATCTATTTAACCATTATTCGGCCCAAAGTTTCAATTTCCTAATTTGTATCATTAAAAAAGTAATGGGGGAGGAAGAGAAAAGCCGCACTGAATATAAACTCAAATATTTTCGAAATAAACTGCTGAGCACTTGAAACGCATACAAAAATGTATGGTCTAAATTTAAGGTACCTATCTCCAAAAGTAAAAAATATTTTTAATACGGTTTTCAAAATATTAGATCACCATGACTTATTGACTAGGCTATCGGGTGTTTTTTGTATGTACAGGGTAGTAAACAAATACCTACAAATTTTATAAAATTTAATTTGTCCCTAGAATTTATAAATATTTGTTTTCTTTGTTACTTTTAAATGATTCTTAGTCAAAATGTAATAAACAAATTCGAAGATTTTTTAATATCTTCAGCTTCCTCTGAAATATGACCTTTTGAAGAAAAAAGGGTGTCTTAAGTAAGCAGGCTCAAATCTACACTTTTAGGTAAAAAATTCAAATTCGCAATGTACGCGGTGCTTAAAAAATTACCTACAAAATATTAGTAAAAGATGCCGAATAACATAAATTAGTTTTTTTTACTAACATCTTGTACTTTTTTAACCACCCTGTATATTGTGGATTTGAATTTTTTACTTAAAAATGTGTAGTCAAAAACATTTTTAAGCAATGCGTACTTAAGTGCTCCAGCCTAATTACTAAAAAATCACTTTTTATTTTGAAAAGGTTACATTTCGGAGAAAACTGAAAGTATAAAAAAATCCCCGATTTTTTTTACATTTTGACTAAGAACCATTTAATAAACAAAAAGAAAACAAATGTTTGTAAATTTTCAAGACATTAAATTTTATAAAATGTATGGGTATTTGTTTACTACCCTGTATATACAAATTATGCGCAATATTAAAAACACCCGGTAGCCCAGTTGATAGGTCATGGAATGTGCCTTAATGCTTTAAAAGCCGCATTAGAAAATCTTTTTTAGTTTTGAAGATAGACTAAAAATTTTTCGAATACGTTTGAAGGGAACACCAGTTTATTAATCTCTCAAACTATACAATCCAACCCGACCAGATTAAAGCGAAACCATTTGCACTCGCAGCTTTTGATAATAGTGCTGCTGTTAACTTCCGGTTTTACAAGCTCCACGACCGAAAGTTAAAGAATTGTTGCCACCGGTTTGAACGGAAGTTGAAATCAACGAAAAGGATATGAAAGGCACTAGACAATGCGTAAAACTCTCGAAAATATGTAAAATATAGAATATATGTCAAAATTTGAGAAAAAAATTACATATGATATTCCAGATCTACTGTGAATGTTTTATAGGAATCAAATTTCGAATAATATGTAGGGTATTCCATTTAAAATAAAGCGACTTTGCCCTATCATGATTTTGAGTTGTTTTTCTTTCTTTCCACCTTTATTTTAATCCACGAAGCCTTTTTGGTTAGTTTCCTGATTCCTTTGGCATTCATATTTTCTTATTTGCTATAAGTGAGCTTGCCCCACGCACAACCCCCTCTTTTTCATCCAGACTGTGGACCGGCACTGGCCGAGTTAATGTGTAACGTAATACCCGAAAAAAAGACCGAGAAACCAAATTAGGTGACCGTGTGCAACATTATTTGCCGAGATCTTGGACGCGATCCAAAATCTATTTTTGGCAGGAGCGCTTTCAGTTCATCTGTGAAGTTCTGTTTTAGAATTTCGCTATAAATACTGGCGCATGTAAACACGACTTGGGCGTAAATAATCTGTATTCTGGCAAGAAAAATACGCTCTTTTTAAGAATCGCCTCCACAGGAAATAGACCAATTTAATCGTTAAATATACGAAAACATAAATAATTAAATGTAGAAAATCGACTGCGATACATTAATTGCTATCTATTGAATGTATTTCATTTTTGGTTGTTAGGTTTATGTTACCCAATTATATATAGTCTTCACCTACACTCCATTTTTCCTCATAACGATATACACTCATGGCATCCTCGTTTACAATAAAATGGGAAAGCTTATTTATTGGAAAAATATTTTTTGCACTTATTGGCCTTTTGTGACTCATATAAGCATATAAAAATAAATTATCCCTTTAATATTGTCATTAATATTATTCAATGAACTTGCTAATGCTTTTAAATAATAGTTTAAATTATTTTAGTTGCCTCGATTCTTGTAATCCCCTGCCTTTGTTATTTTATCATCGCTCTATGTTAATTGATATGCTGGATAGAGGTTCAAAAAATAGAATGCTATAAATATAACTGAATCATTTCGCTTGGAATTGCGGCGTCCTATCGGATGGCCGAGGGGATTTAGAATACATATTAGATAATAAGGATGGGTATATTTGATCACATTTAAAATATATTCTGAAAAGCAGCATTACCCGATGTAAAAGCTCCAAGCGTGAAAAATTGTGTACGTTAATGTATGGTCAAAACCCGATATAAATAAGGAATTTTTTGGTTAGTTTGAGAGCGCTTTAGCTGATTTTTATAAGACGAGAGGCAACGACCCCAAACTAACCAAAATCATCAGTCGATCCTTAGGGTATTTGAGGCTGATTTCTTATTTAACGTATTTTATTCCATGAATATTGTGCTTAGATATGTATTTGAAGGAAATATTCTCTACGCCTGGAAATTGCATAGTATGTACCCTATCTCTACACAGAATCCTCTTATTCGGTAGAATTATGTTAATGAAGATTTAAACTCCTTTTAGTTGCAGGATTTGAGGTACCTACTCTACTAATACACAGAGCAGTCAATAATGATCATGTCAATCATGAAAGCATTGATATTGGAAGAAGGTAGCAGTAGTACTGGAAATGTTTGACCAAC
Organism: Pissodes strobi; assembly: GCA_016904865.1. Classification (NCBI taxonomy): domain Eukaryota; kingdom Metazoa; phylum Arthropoda; class Insecta; order Coleoptera; family Curculionidae; genus Pissodes; species Pissodes strobi. The sequence continues at coordinate 61,002 of MU186738.1, read as the reverse complement.
ACAAAGGATTGAAGACATTGCGGTGCAGCTTACGGAGCATTTGATACCCATGGGCATTCGGGACAGCTTAACATTGAATCTATACTTAGCCAGGAGTGAACTATGGGGAATTTTTAACGGTTTTGAATTTGAATCAGTTGGTCCAACTACCTAAATGGGTTCAAAAATTAGCTTTGAACGGTTTGAAATTTGATAGTAGGGAGCACTGGCCAATAATTCTCTATTGATTTTGTGAAGGAAAAATATTGCAGCCGGCTCCTATCATCAAAAGCAGAATGAAAAAAATGAATTCAGCATGCCATGCATGAGGTCTATTTATTTATATTTAATGTTAAGAGGCACTACTTCGATTAGTCACTTTAAACATTCATTAAATTAATGAGTGCGTAAGACATTAATAGGTAGATATTCAAAACATTGATTAATGTAGCAATGACTCACCGGAGTTCAAAGTAGTGGTTCTAAAAGGTTACTCGGGGAAAGGCAAATAAAAGAATATTTTGGAAAAATGCTTAGATTTAGCATATTATAAAAGTACACATTAGATACAAGAATGGAGGATGGAGAAAAAATTATGCCCAAAATGTGTTAATCCCATTTCCGTCAATTATTATTATATTAAAATATTTGAAATATGTTTTTTACGGCTCGCTAAAATGGTTGAAAACACACTAATAACTTCTCTCGAAAACTATTCCTAATGATTTATCAATACTTTTTACACGCCACGTGAAAAAATGTCCCTAATGCTTAATGCAAATTTTAATATCAAATGAGTAAATGGTAGATTATTTTTGCAGTTGTCGAAAAAGTATAGTGTGCAAAACGTGTGAAAACCTCTTTTCGCACTCGTGTGACCTTACGGCACTCGTTGGCGGTTGGTGTCAGCAAACTGTCCCACTCGTGTGAAGTGTAAAAAGTACAGTTTTTATTATAACAGTCCTCTATCTTATAATGTAGGGAAAATTTCACACTATATAATTGAAACCCCTGGTCTGAAATCGTTGTTGAAACCGAAGCCCTGTCCTTAAATATGTTCCATTATAACCTTACCACCCTGTATATTTATATTTTGAAACAATAAAATTGACAAATTTAACCATAGTACCCTCTCACAGGTCCATACTATACCCAAATCTAAAGACAACCTTAAATTCACTCAAAATAATCACTAAAAAGTCACTTAGTCACCACTCTATCACTGATGAAAATTCCAAAATGGCGTTGGTCGTTACATAAGACCATTTTTTTAGACGTACCTGTTCTACGATGGAAAATATGAGCAGCTTCTCAGGGGGCCCTGTGCTGACTGTCTAGTTTTCCCCCCTGACATTTTTACCAGGCGTCAGAGGCGGCTCCCCACTCTGAAAAAGCGCCGCGTTCTAAAATTACTTAAGTCGAGTTGTAACAGTTAAGGCGGGTTTTGTGAACAAAACTGTTAACTTAAGGGCCACTACATTGCTAAATTAATCACATATATTAATGTCATAATTAAAGTGACTAATCGAAGTTCAAAATAGTGGCCTCCAAATCTGGAAATTCATTACTCCATACTTATTTCAGTCTTCAAGCATTATCTGTCAATTTATCAAGCGAAGATATCTTCCATTTATATTATGTTTGTAAAGAAAACCTTATTCGAATTTGATTTAAAAATTAATTAAAGAGTGGGGTGTAAATGTAAGTAATTCGTATATATGCTTCCTACCTAATGGTGAGGATGCGACATTTTTCAAACCTATCACTTGGCTGTCAGATTTTTGTTAAGCTTATGTTACATCTTCAAGCCTTTTGGATTTTATTTGGGTTGGGTTTCATAATTTGCAGTGAGCATTAAGTCCTAGTCAGTATCAATGGCTACACCTGAAAAGTGAATAACTATGTAGACAAAAGAAGCCATAGTGACTGTCTTTGATCAAATGACTACCACAGACAGGGCTGGCGCCAGACATTTGGCCGCCTGGGGCAAAGCCACAAAATGGCCGCCTCCCTCACCTTACCTAACACCCCCCCCCCCCCCCCACAATTTTATATGAGAATGAAATTGGTTTTTTATACATTTCATTTAAAATTAATATACAATATAATACAACAGCAGTACCTATACAAAATCTAATGATACCTCCTTGTCTTTTTTTCTGCAAAGCGTGATATAATATCGCTATAGTCTAACTGAGCGGCAATATCATACTCTATTGAAATAAAAAATAAAGAGTTTAGCTTCTTCTGTAACATAGACGTTCGCAAATAGTTTTCGATAATTTTGAGTTTTGAAAAGCTCCTTTCGCCACTAGCCACTGATACTTGATCCGGAAGGTAACAAAAAGGTCCGGCGTGGCTGCCTCCAGACCATGTGCAACTATATATTTGAAGGTAGCTAGTAGCGAGATTAAATCGGAGGCAATAGCTCTCAAAGAGAGAATTTCGGCTTTTAATCCGATGCCAGATATATCTTTCTCTTCACAGTCAGTGAGGTAGATTTCCAAATCCATGCAATGTTTCATGAGATCTTCTTTCGAAACGTTTTCAAGAAGAGATATATCGTATAATAAAGAAAACTGATTTAAATGGATTTCCGAAAGATCAAACCTCTTTTCAATTGCTTCAGTGGTTGTGTCCAACACAACAAAAAATATTTCTATTTTAAATTTTATTTCTGAATCTGCGATAGGCTCATCTGCACACTGGTAAGTAAATTGCCTTTTTCTTGGTCGAGCTCGTACCTTCTGGGTAAAAATCGACGGAATTTTCAGCTCCTCAGCAAGAAAAGTAGCATCAACCAAGAAACTTTCGAAAGCTTCGTCAATTCTAAGCCCCTTGAAGTGATTCAGCAACTTTGCAACAGTCTTGACTGAATCCGACACATTTATTGCAGAATTTTGTAACACTTTGCCAACTGTATTTACATTATTTAAGATCTCATTCCATATGATGACACATACGCAAAAACTGAAAGATTTAATTTTCTTTGCCAGAGCATCAGCTTCGTTCCTAACACTCACTTCAACGTCATATCTATTTGACGGAGTTATACAATTATTCTTTAAATGATATATTGTATTCAAATGTAAAATCCATAAATCCAAAATCGGCTGCCCGTCAAAACGGCCGCCTGAGATGATGAAATCGAGTCCAAAAAGCTTTAATCCTTGAAGTTGTAAAGATAAATCAACCAAACTCTGACCATGTTATTTGTAGAAAAAAATTACTTTTTATTATCTGCAATAATTGCATGTGGGCACCCAAAAGTTTGAATCTGTGGTAACTGTAACTTTCAAAAGAATTAAACAATCCTAAAGCTTTTTAAAATCAAAATGTATTTCCCTGGCTATGTAACCATCGGAATAATATAGGGCATAGGATGACAAGCAAAACTATGAAAAAACAAATAAAAAATCAAACCGCCCTCATCTCGGAAAAAACAAATTTGAAATAACCATTTGTTGAAATAAGCTGTCATGCTTCCTCTTCTTATCACGCCCTCTTCTTCCCAAAGTTCCTAAATGGCAATTGTAGTCTTGAACACTGTAGCGCGAAAAATGTCCGTAGCTGAGCGGTCAAACCATCGTCTCAGATGATCTAGCCATGAATTCTCTCTCGCCTTCCCACTGAACTCTTTTCCTGCACTTTGCCCTCAATTATGAGTCGGAGCCTCTCTTATCTTTCACCTCTCAGAACATGGCTCAGATACTGAATTTTCCTTTCTTTGATGGTGTTCAGTAATTATTTTTGGTTGTGCTTCCGCTGGAGTACTCCGTCGTTAGTAATCCTCTGATTCTATGAAATTCGAAGCATCCGTCGGTATATATGTACATTTTGAAGGCTTCTATTCTCTTTCTGTATGTGGACCTAGCTTCCAACTTTCACATACACAAAGCGGAACGGGGAAGACGTAGCATCCAATCATCGGAATTCTAAGCTCTAGAATGAGGTCTGATCTTGTGAAAAATGTTTTCATGGCCATGAAAGTTTTCTTTTCCTGTCCCTGTTCAGCAATGTTAGCTCCTCGATGTGATTAGTGATGTGTGTTCAATTTCTTGGCCTTTAACAGGTAGGTGCCCTTTTATCGGTGTTTTTGAAGAAAAACACAAAGCTATGGTTTTGAATACATTAAGATATAAACCATACATTTCGCTATAGTGAACTACACTATCCAGTATGATTTGTAGTCCTTTGTAGATCTGACGTTGTTTATTGGACGTATGTTGATCTTAATTCCACCTTGCACGTCATCCAATGGCTCCTTAAATATAACTTTTTAGTATAGATTAAACAGTACTGTGAATGTCGAACTCCTTTATTGATCAATCAATCTTCTGATTTCTTTTCTACCTTGATCAGATCGTGCTTGTCGACTCCGGTTGCTCTTAAAATGTCGATTATCTTTTGGCGTTCAACGCAATCGAACGCTCTTCGATAATCGATGAAACATCCATACAGATATCAGTACATTTTTGTTTCCATTGCATCGGTTGGTTTGGTGATCGCCTCTATCTGGATGTCCTTCAGAATTTTAAGCTGACCAGTCAGGTCCTGACTTCAGTTTTTGTGTCTAAGTGACTCTATACGCACTTGTCCAGGCCTCCTTTTCTATGCATATGTACAGCGGATGGAGGTCAAGTAGGGTTCCAGAGCTGCTGGGGGGGCACGTTTTCATAGCCCTTGTTATACTCAGACATGCGAGCCTTTGTACTCTTGTTAGCTTTCGCTGTGTTGTTATTTCCTTTGTTTTTACCCACCACACTAAGCAGGCGTAGGTTATAATATGCTTTACAACAATGTTTTAGGACCACCAGATGATGGAGGGTTTTAGGTCACATGTCTTACCAAAGAGTCGTCGACAGGCCCATAGCGCTGCCGTTGCTTTTTGATAGTTCTTTCCAGATGTGGGTTCCAGGTTAGTTTCTGGTCAAGAACGATGCTAAGATACTTAACCTCTTTTGAAAGCTCTACCGTTGTCCCTCCCAAAGTGGGTGCTTTAAGGTTCAGCTTCTTTCTTTTTGTGAATGGGATCACTACGGTTTTGCTTGGGTTGACATTTAGTCTTTTCTGTGTACACCATGTGCTGACAAAGTTGAGTGCACTTTGCATACGTTCTGAGAGAACGTTGTCATGCTTGCCTCTTATTATTAGTATAACTAGATCATCTGCGTATCCTTCGACTTCAAAGCCTGCTTCAGTCAGTCTTACCAGCAGATCGTTAATAACAGGAGACCAACGCATGAGCGATAGGACCCCTCCTTGAGGGCATCCCTTTGTTACTTTGAGTGTGACGGCTGTTTCTCCAATGGTCGCGGGGACTTCACGGCTGGTTAGCGTGGATTTTATCTATTTTATAGTGGTTGGTTTCACTACTCTGCGGGTTGTGGCGCGCTGAATGAATTTATGTTACGTGTTGTCAAATGCACCCTCTATGTCTAGAAATGCACACAACGCTACTTCTTTTCAGCCAGTGCCTTCTCTAAGTATATCGCGGACGAGATTTTGAAGAGCATGGGTGACAGATTTTGATGGTTGGTATGCGAATTGTTTTGTATGTAGTGGAACATTGGAAAGGAACATGCTTCTGACGTGCCTATCGATAATCTTTTCCATCGTTTTAAGAAGGAAGGAGGTTAAGCTAATGGGGCGGTAAGACTTTGGTTCCTCTTGTGATGTCGCCTTGTCTTTGGTGTGAACGCTACCTTAACTTTCCTCCAGTTTTTGGGAATGTAGCCCCATGCAAAGTTGGCTGTGAAGATTGATTAAATGTGTGGTAGTAGGTGCTCTATACCTTATTGTAACAAGGCTGGAAAGACTCCATCTACTCCCAGGGATTTATAGGGTTTGCCCATTCCGAATGTGGATGATTCTAAAGATAATTTTGGGTACCTGGGACATAAACTTATCGTTCGATGGTCATCGAATTGTGAGGAGTTAGATACTTTTGACAGTGTTATAAATGTTGAATTTAATCAGTCTAATGGTATCTTGCCCGAGTTCTAGATTCTGCTAAAGAATGATGCTATTTTTTATGTCCAAATTGTTGCCCTCATTATCTGCGATTAGTTTAAGTATTTCCGATACCTTTTCTTTCTTCCTGTGCCCTTATTTGATGAACAATTTCATCTCTGCTTACATCTGGACCTCTTTCATATATGTTGTGGTATATCGATGGCGGTAAGCGAGGTCTGTCTTCGTCGAAAAGTGTTTTAACATATTGCTGCCATCTTATAATCTTGGCTTCTAGCTTCTACGCGTAGAATTATTTCGTTACTATGGTCCCTTAATTGAATGGTTCTATTAATGTGTTTGTATTATGTCTGGTATGCTCTGCATTTCCGTCTTTCTGTGAAGATCCAAGATTTATTGTGTCATTCACTTGCTTCTTGTCGATTACTGTGAATCTGATGCCTTCCCAGACATATATCTTTTGGTGTTCTCTCGAGAGTTCTCCATTTATTGCATTTTAGAAAGTTACACTTAAAAAAAAATTAGAAATTTTTTGTTGCTTTTAGTTTGTGCTTTCTAAAAATGGCAATTTTCCAATTATCTACATAATGAGAATCGGATACGGATAACGAAGGGGGTGGTAAGGTATAAATATGCCAGCCACTTGCGCACTTAGGCCACTTGAGCAAGCCCCTTGTGCCCCCAGAAATGTTTTACAAATCCAGCAGTCCTACGGTGTTTATGTAGCTTAGTATGCGGCTTGGATCGCATCCTTTTATGTCGGCCATCGTTGGCCATTGTGTCTTCAGGTGAGTATGTCTTTGTCTGGCGAGAGTGGGGCAGTCGCACAGAATGTGTTCTGCCGTCTCGTCGTCCTCTAAGCATTCTCTGCATAAGAAGTCGTCAACGACACCTATCTTGTGCAGATGGTCATTTAGTCTGCAATGACCGGTAAGTATTTCTGTCATTATTTTTCAAGCTTTCCCTTAATAGTTTTAGAAAATATCTAGTTTTACATTTACCAGGACCTGTTAATGTTGCTATGGAGTGGCGAAGCCCTTCTGCCGTTTTCCACCTTGTGCTCCATTCTCGAATTGCTGTTTTTTTATTTTGTTCGCGAACAGTGTCCATGGTGAGTGGTAGTATTGGTTCTGGACCAATTGGTTTATTACGAGACGCTTTCTTGGCAAGAGTGTCTGCTCTTTCATTACCAAGGTTTCCGTTGTGCCCTTTTTTCCAGGGGATTGTTACTCTGTTTCCCGCAGATATTTGGTTTAGTGATTTTATGCACTCCTTAACCATCAAGCTTCTGGTCTCCATTTTGTTGAGTGTTTGTACAACTGTTTTGCTGTCCATGGCGAACAGTATATCTTTGTTTGTGATTTGCTTCTCCGTCACCTTTCCAGCACCCATCGTTAAGTCACACAGTTCATGTTGGTATATGGTGCTGAGATTACCTAGTGTGATCTGCATTTGTATGTTGAGCTGGTATATATAAACACCTGCGCCAGCTCCTGAGGTTCTTTTTGATCCAGCCTAGTAGATGTGGATGTCATAAGTTTGTGACAGATCATTTATTGAGCCTAGTTCGATTTTGAACCGTTTGTCGAAAATATAATTTCTGACCACAACGTCTGTGCTCACTCTCATACCTGGTATGCCTCGTATAGAGCTGTTGCGTGTCGAGGTCCCCAGCTTTTTCTCTTCCACGTACCCGTGGAGTTCAAGCGTACTGCGGTTACCTGTACTTCATTTCTCACGAAAATATCTAACGGAGACAGGTTTAAAAGTACTTCCACTGCCTTGGTGGGAGTGGATTTCATTGCTCCAGTGATAGCTGTGCATGCTAAATTTTGGAGGCGGGACATTTTGGCTTGAGCTGTTGTTTTTCCTGATCGTGGCCACCAAACTAGTGCGCCATATGGAAACATAGGCCTGGTGACAGCTGTGTATCCAGTATGTGATTTCAGGTGACAGTCCCCATGTCGACCCTATCGCTCTCCTACACTGGTAAAAGGCTCGGACAGCTTTCTCATACTTAAGACCTAGGTGGAGTGCCAGTTAAGGTCCTTATCTAGGATGATTTCTAGATATATTACTACTATTGATAGCTTGAGTTGTGCCCCGAACAAAGAGGGTGGATTTAATTTCAGTGTCCTCCTTCTTGTAAATAGCGCAAGTTCTGTTTTGTTGGGATAGACCGAAAGTGAGTTTTCGTTGCACCATCTCTCTACTATTTTGAAAGCACTGTTCATTAACTCAGACAGAACTCCTTTGAGCTTGCCCACAACAATGACTGTTATGTCATCAGCGTATCCGATCACAAAGAGTCCTGGTATGTTCAGGTTTTCTCTGGGGTCGTTTACGATCACATTCTAGAGCAACGGAGAGAGTACCCCTCCTTGGGGACATCCTATCGTTACCAGTGCTGTGACAATTTTGTTACCTATAGTTTGGTTTACTGCTCTAAGTTTCAGCATATTGGCGATTCAGACCCTCATGGTCGAGTGGACTCTATGGTTTGTTAGTTCCGTATTTACGCTGTGAAAAGTAGCCTTATCAAAAGACCTTTGATTTTTTTCCAAGAGTTACGTCAGCTTTAAAATGCTGTAAAATTTTGGGTGGCTACATCCAATTATTTTCTGGTTACTTTGGGTTAGTAACAGTAATGGACCTACCGGGACGCTTATTCGTATCGAAAGTAAAGCACAATTATTGTAATATAAATTTGCTTTTTATTCTGTTTGGGTTAGTAGTAGGTTGATATTGGTATAATCTTGGAGATGTTATGGGAAGCTACAAAAAGTGGTCCCGCTACGGCCAACCTAGTACTAACCCGAAAAAGGCACATTTATACTACAGTCGCCCTGTGGTAAGGTGTGATCCTGTACGTTCGATACCAACATCCATGTGTTCGGGCGCTCATAATTCTATAAATATTATATAAAATATTCAATTTCAAGTTTTCTCCTTTTCATCTGAGATTTTTCCACTCCTAAATTCTGAATTAGAAGCCTCTCCTAGAACTTCACATATTCTCCTGCTCTGAGCCATCTAAAGGCATTTGAATTCATCATGTGGTTTGCGGTGTCTTGTCAAATTAACTCTAGCTGACCCATCCTCATTTTCTGGCTTATCACATCTTGCATATTGAACCTTCTAGCCCAAAACCAATTAAACTGATCCAAAAAATATGGCCAAGATAGTTCATAGAAGTCATTTATAAGGCCATAGAACACAACTGTGAGTAATACGTTTAATTTTCATTGGCAGTAGCCAGACGAATAAAACCTTTTTGAGAATAGATATGTTGATTGATTTGATTTATCCAAGAGTGGGAGTTGTATGATTTTTTTGTTTTGGGTGGTTTCATGCATTTGTTTAGTAGCTTATATTCAATTATCTTTGGGTTAGTTTGGGTTAACCACTAACCCAAACTAACCCAAAGATAATTGAATATAAAGTAGTGATGAGCATGTCGATATCGGTTCGCTTATTCGTATCGAACGTACAGGATCGCATTTTTATAGTACAACTGTAATATAAATGTATTTTTTATTGTGTGTTTGGGTTAGCAATAGATTCATATGAGTATAATATTGGTAAGAAAATATTATGAGACCCTAGAAAAAAGTGGTCGCCCTATGGCAAGGTACGTTCGATACCAATATGAATCCGGGCATGCATGTTCTCGTAAACTTCATCTGCGTTAACAGCCCTAATACAAGTAAAATTTCCTTAATCCTCTAAATCCTGGAACACAAAAGTACGACTACCTAACAATTAAGAACGCAGTAAATTTGACTGAAACTCGGAATAACCAATAAGGATCTGACTTGCCAACGGATTTAGATCGCTTGATGCTCGAAATAGGACTTACAGTGACTTGATACTGTAGCGATAGAAAGATGTGCGAGACACAGCTGCTGAATGTGAAAATATTATTTTCATATGGATGAAAGCTTACTTTTGCTTACGATAGGTAATGCTTTTTACGAAAATTCGGAATTTTCCTTTGCCAGTTTGTAAAACAGTACTCTTAGAACGACATATTTTGAATATAAAAGTTTTGGTTGGAGTTGAATTCAATTACGGCATTGAATGGCGTTCATAATTCTATAAATATTATATAACATACACATTTCCAAACTACTCAAGTTTTCTACTTTTCAGCTGAGACATGTCCACTTCTAGAACTTCACACACTCTCATGCTCTGAGCCATTTAAAGCGATTTGCGTTTATCATGTGGTTTGATGTCATTTAGACGTTGTGCGCCAATGAATTATCCTGAAAGACTATGTCTTGTATATTAACCCAGATTAACCTTAGCTGACGCGTCGCCATTTTCTGCCTTATGACATCTTGCGTGTGGAACCTTGTAGCGCAAATCGAATTCAACTGATCCAAATAAGGTAGTCGAAATAGTTCTTTCATAACGTCATAGAAATCTTAAACGGCCTACACACGTAACGATTTAGCGTACTGCATGCAGTACGATATCGGTTGAAACTGTTGCAGTAACGATAAATCGTAGCGTGTGTAGGCAAATTGGATGCTTCGCAGTACGTAGTTGTCGTATCGTTCGCAGTACGGAGCTTCCATAAAATATCGTATCAACGGCACCGATATGGAGATCGGTGATCAACGATCGTGTTTGAACGCAAGTTGGTACGTGTGTAGAGTCACGGCTGCGGCAGTTACGATTTTTATTATTTATTGTACGCCCGAGTGTATGTGGTTGTTGTTATTGTGGATTTTAATTACCTATTATGGATATTGAAAACAAAGCATTCTGGGAGGAGTTTATTGAAGCGTATAGAGAAAATAGCGGTCTATGCTTCTGTCCAACAACCACTTTTTACACCATTTTTTCTTTTTTACTGGTTTTTGTTCATCATCTTCATCAATCAACAACACTGTAACAAAAAGAGCAGCAGCTTTTCTTTTTGAAATTCTGGAAGACATATTATTCCACTGTTTGCTGCCTTTTACCGCTTCTACACCGCAACTGCAATAATCTGAAATGCTGCAGTACGATGTGTTGCATCGTGTATACAGAAAATGGTTGTACTGCATGCCGTACGATTTTCTCTACGATATGCAGTTCAACGTGCAGTACGATAAATCGTTACGTGTGTAGGCCGCTTTAGTGATATGTCTAATTTTGAATGGCTTACAACAGACGAACAAAACCTTTTCTGAATTGACAGACTCAGACATACAAAACATTTTGTTTTGCTTTCTTTTCGTCAATAGTTTGACAAGGATCAGAGACGTGCATGGATAGATAATTTAAATTTCAAAAATGGCTGATTATATCCAAAACGTAGTAAAGAAAACTTTTCCTAATTTTACAACGAAAAAATGTATCACGCTGGAAGTGGCGAGCCGACAATTTTCACAAAATCAGTAAATCAGTCAATATCAATCACAATATCAGTAAGACCATTTAGACGACAAAACTAAAGGCGAGTTGTCATTGCTCATTTTTCATGAGCCATAAAAAGTGACCATTTAATGAACCATTTCAGTGAAAATGAAACATATTTTGCCTCTTCATTAAAAGTGAAAAGTGGTTCTACTTTCTGTAATTTTTGCTGATCATATTTGAAAAATGAAGGAGCAATGAACAGTGAGAACTGACAAGCTTTGACTTAAAATGATCATATATTATGACACAATGTGAACACAAGCCAGGTTCATAAAAATTATTCATGAAAAATGATTCATTAAAAATGACCAGTGAGAACTCACCTCTAGTTTAATGGACTATTTACGGTAGTGTCTAAAAAGGAATTTTTTAATTCGGTAAAAACCAGTCAAAATACGTTTCCCTTTCGAAAGAAAAGTTCCGATTGGAAAATTTTAATTTTTTCGTTTTTTTGGGCGTCTCAGTTACTATTTTTTTTATGTTCGGCAAACACTCAAAAAGAAAATCCTAGGCCACTCAACGAGTGGTGCGTATGCGGAGATGGTGGACGTTGGACTTGAAGCGCTGTAGGTTGTAGTTTTTGGGAACGACGTTACTCGGAAGTCCATTCCAGAGCGAGGCAGTCCTCCAGACAAAGGAGTCCGCAACAGGGCCGTCCTAGGTGTTCGCAACTGAATCATATGTTGATGAGCAGCTTGTGTCTGACGCGTGTTTCTATTTGGGACAACTCTGGGTGGAATAATAAGTACCAGCTCGTTCGAACACCTTCCCTAGTAGTATCGATAGTAAAGAGATAGGTCCGCCACTTTTCGTCGATGATCAAGGCTATCAAGGTCTTTAGTCAACTCTGGGCCATCCACAAGACGGACTGCATTCCTCTGTATGGATTCCAAGATATTGAAGCAAGTGTTTGGGTGCCGAGCTCCACACATGGGAACAGTATTCCAGAGATGGTCTTATCTGGGCCTTATAGAGCAGTAAGAGCTGATGAGGTGTATACAACTTTTTTGCTCTATAAAGTGCTCCTAGCTTTTGTGCTGCTGCCTTGGCGATTTTGGTGACGTGATTACGCCAGGACATGTTGTTTTCTACGTTGATGCCCAGCAAGCTTATGGATGAGGTCAGAGTCAGTGTTTGTCCTGTCAATGATAAGTCAGGTCCTGCGGTGTTTGCTTTTTTTGAGAAGACAGCTGCTTGATTTATTCCTGCGTTAAACTGAACATTATTCTCCTCACCCCATTCCACGGTGGCGTTCATATCCTCATTCATGGCAGATCTGATTTTCTCGCTCGCGTTGGGAACGAGCAGCGGTCATTGGAGTCCGCAACATGAATGAGGATATAAGAGTGCTGTCGTCTGCAAAGCTGTAAATAGAATTGTTTGTCCTGTCTAAGAGTTTGTTGATATGGAGCAGGAACCGTGTGGGAGACAATATACACCCTTGGGGAACTGCGGCATTGATTTTAAATTTAACCCAGAGATGCCCATCAATACCAACTCGGATGCTTCAATCTCTTAAGAAATTGGAAAGCCATAGAAGCAGTGCTGGTAATAGTCTGTATGCTGTCAATTTGCTTAACAATCGTCATGCCACACCCTATGAAATGCTTTGGATATGTCGAGAGCCACTGCACGAGATTCGCCGTAGCTCTCGATGGCTTTGGTCCACAGATTGGTCACGTAAGTCGAGAGATCTCCCGTTGATCTGTGCTTTCGGAAGCCATACTGGCGATCACTTATGATGCCTGCCGATTCGAGATATTTTAAGAGCTGTTCGTTGATCAGTTTCTCCATGACTTTGGACATGATGGGAACGAAGGCAATTGGACGGTAGTTATTTGGAATCGTTTTTTTACCTTTCTTCGGGATTGGCTGCACTTGAGCGCATTTCCAGCTAGGAGGAAAGCATGCAGTTCTGTATGAGCCTGCATAGTGGAGCTGTTAGTTCAGCAGCACATTTCTTAAGCACTATTGCTGGAACGCCATCCGGTCCGCATTTTTACGTTCCCTATACCGTTTGTGCAACCGGTTGCAAACACAGTCTAGGAAACGTAATGCGCACCGAAGCACTCCGATCCCTATACCGTGTGTGCAACTTGTGCGCATTATCATGGCTTTGCATGGCCCTCCGCTCGTTTCGCTCGCTACGGGGGCTTAGTCAACAAGAACTATCCAAGTGCTAACCAAAACTAACCCAAGGCTAACCCAAACTAAAATAAGAAAAAAAGTTCCCTAGACAGTAGGCGCAATAGTGGGTGACTGATACACAGAATAAATACCTGAGAGTAGATAATCGCTACGGGGGCGCAACCAACAAAAACTAACCCAAGGCATACCCAAAATGAAGAAAAAACCTTTTACAAACATAATATTAAAAAAATAGCAAAAACACCGACGGGAATCGAACCCGGGTCGCCGAACTAGAGGTCTAGCATTTTAACTACTGAACCACCAGAGCATTTGAAACGAATTTGCTGGACCCTAAAGACATGACAGTTGGCGTTGCACACACGGTATAGAGATCGGAATGCTTCGGTGCGCATTACGTTTCCTAGACTGTGTCTGCAAACTAGGCTTTTGAGTATTCGTTTCACTTCGCGTTGGCGAAATACCAGATTTGACATTGAAGAATTCACTCTCGGGATAGTTGAGGGAGTTCGCTTTTTCTTTGACCGTTTCCGCTATAGAGCCACCATCTTTGGTCAGTGGTGGGATTGACGCCTTTGAGAAACCCTGATTGACAGCTTTGGCAACTGACCAAAAGGATCTTGATCCGTTAGGACAGTTGAGAAACTTGTACTTGATCTGCTCGTTATATTCCTCCTTGCTCTCGCCAATGGTCCGCTTACACTGATTTCTAGTCGTGATGAATATAACTAAATCAATCGTCATCAGCCTCTGAAAGTAACTAGTCCACGTTTCAACTCATTCACTTGAAATAAGTAAATATATAGGTAGATAAAGCAGTAGAAAAATTGGCTACATTTAGAAGCATTCTTAATCTTCTACATGAGAACATTGGTAGAAAAATATTCCAGCAAGGAATGCCTGTATTATCGAAAAATTGGAGTATGATAATGATAATAATGGAGATGACCAATTAAGTTGCCAATATGTTCCAAATACAAATCGTCCTAATGATGAGTTTTCTGATTCTGAAGTTTGAATAATACTGATAAGGAAATTGGGTCTTCAAAATCTAAGATATTTTCTTATAATCTCTGTGTTTCGTGTTTTATATTTTATATGATATAAAACATGCTCTGTTTTTCGTAGACATACGTTTATTTAAACAAATTTATTTTTTAATATATATTTTTTTTTGTATAAGAATATCATAGTTTTTATTGTTCCCTTTTATTTATTTTGTAAGACTTTTCTCTTTTTATCAGAGTTCCGTTTTTAGTAAGTCTAGAATTTAAAAAGAAATTAAATTGTAATGTTTACATATTTTGTTCCTTTTCCACAGTCGGAAATTAATTTCCCCGAAAAAAGCAATTTTTTCCGAGCCCTTATAACGCTAATTTACTCATGCTAAGTTTCAATATTAAAGGACCTCACAAATAAGTTTTATGAGGATGACTTTCAGTCAAGTTTTATATTTTTTGTAGTTCTCGACGTCCAGGGCCAAAAAAAATCAGATATTCGTGATATCAGAACTCAAATTATTATTGAAATTTTTTCCTTCATTTATTAATTATTAATAGTGTAAATTGATTGTGCTAGTTTGGTCTGCCTGTAAAATTTTAAATGTCCTATAAATAAAGACCATTATCATATGGTGTTGTTCAGACAATGCTTTGTTTTATAATATTAGTCTATGCTTTGTTTTATACTAACTTTTCTTTTGATGTATGTAAATACTGTATGTATATTGACATTAAAGATGATTTGATTTGATTTGATTTGACCTGCTCTAGGGTCTTCCAGAATCGGGTCCGGTGTACACAACACTGATCCAGCCATGGACAGCTTCTTTATCCTAGATTTGACAATTCAAGATTCCTGGATGAATACAATTCTGTACTCTCCTCTACAAACTTCTTTCACAGGTAGCAGTTCTACTATGTTGCAGGCTTATTTGAAGAATAGACATGCTGCCCTTCATTCGGTCTGGAGAGAGTGTCCCCTCAGTCTGGTCAGACTGAGGGGGCACACACTTAAAATACGAATAAAGAGTTAATATCCATTTTTTGACATAAATATGATTTATTACATCACATAATTTTTGTTTTAGTGATTGGCGCTACTAAATTTACAGTCAAGTTGATGAAAAATAGAACATGTGCAGGATTTTATGGGAACAATTTTCTTCGCGAAGCGACTTCATGACAAAATTCACAAGTAAACAGTAACATTTGGCACGAGATTTAATTATCATGTCATGGTGGAATGAATGAATTATTTTATATTAACTCAAATATTAAATATTAATTAAGAGATTAACCAAATTTAGGTTAGTCAGTAAATAAGGCACATTAAATTTCTTATCAATAAAATAATGTATAACGTACGTATTATAGACCTGAAAAATATTCAAATAAACATCCAAAATATCATCAAGAATCTAATGCAGAAAGCCTTGCATTAATGGCGAAACAGGGCTCCAATGGGGGGACGAGGCTCCCCAATGACGTCATTGGACTATCCGGAGGTGGGGCAATGCGTCAATACTTGTTGCAAAATGTGTCAGAGGAAAATTGGGTCAGTAGTGGGGGACGGGGTTGAAAGTTCTATGACCTCGCCCGTTCTGAATTGTTAGCTATAATCCTGGATTGAAATGTACAGGGCCTATACCGGATAAATGCGGCCTGGATGGTGCCTATGTGCGGTTTTGTTGCTGCTATTTTTGTATTTAGATTATATCAAACTAATGATTGTTAATGATTTCGTATGTCCATGTAAACTTTATTTATTTTTACCTTTTAGGAATATTTATATACAGGGTTAA
The DNA here is from genome assembly GCA_016904865.1 of Pissodes strobi. Lineage (NCBI taxonomy): Eukaryota > Metazoa > Arthropoda > Insecta > Coleoptera > Curculionidae > Pissodes > Pissodes strobi. The sequence continues at coordinate 44,687 of MU186738.1, read as the reverse complement.
TCCTTAAGTGCAGGGTGTCCCATTTTCAACTTTTTTATAGGTTATCTCCATCCATAATTGTTAACTCCATAATATAGGTGTCATGTCATCCTTTAGGGACAAACTTAAAATGATAAAACCAAAACTTAAAAGCTTACGAGGTGCGGGGGAAATAAAAATATATATTTTTTTAAATGACCCTATAATTTCTTAATTTAAACAGATACAAAAAATGTTTTTTCTACTACCGTGCGTAAACTACTCACTTTACGCACTCTCTAAGATTCATAAAATATACCTTTTTTATGCAGTGCGTAAAATAAATTACTTTACGCACTAGTGCGTAAAATAAATCTGACATGTTTTTTGATATTTAGTGCAATCCGTAAAATAATTTATTTTACACACTAGTGCGCAAAGTAATTTTTTAGGCACTAGAGCGTAAAGTAATTTAATATTATTTTTATTTTTTCATATTTTTCGGTAGTAGAAAAAATGTTGTATGCTACTCATGTGTAAAGTGCCCTACGGCTCATGCGACAATATTCCCATTGATAAAAAAAGGGTCACTTTACACACTTGTTGCATAAATAAATATTATATGAAAGTTTCTCTACAAGGATGTTGGAATATTATGCCGTTTTCGGAATAAGTGTACGGGGTCAGGTCAAACCCAGCTTAATTCCTTTAAATGGGACACATTGTATATTTTGGTCTAAAAAATGGCATCATAAATTCTCTTTTCGAACATATAATACATCGTGGATATAATTAGTTTTCTTGGCGTTCTATTCAAACTTTTTTTACAATAAACCACAGTAGACGGTGAAATAAAGTAATGGTTAAAGAAAAAACAAAAGCACTAGAAACACAATAAATAATATATTATTTTAACAGACAAAGTCAAACAAGAAGATATATAAGCTTTTAACGAAAGAGAAGAACTAAGGGGGAAAAGTGTTCTCAATTCACAATTTTTTTATTAATTTAATTTTACCCTTGTTTTCACGTGACAACTTACTTCTTGAATATATTATCGCCTTGCCTGATTTAAATGTTATTTTATGTCTGCGTTTTTGGGTTATTGATTCCATGCTTAGTTTTAGTTTAATGTTGACTTCTTGCATTTATTTAGTTTCTGTCCTATTTCATCTTAAATATATTGTAAAGATATTACCTTACAAGATCTTACATAGGATTTGCCAACAAAATGTATATTTTTTACTAATAAAGTACTTTTTGAATTTTTCGAATTTTGTTTAATAAATTAGAATTCAATATCGGCCGACCAACTCTATGCGTTTACTCAGTATTATAAGAATGCTTAATAATTAATTTTTATATTTTTATTTATTAAACATACCCCGATTGTCAATGTTAATATTGTTAATGTTATTTATAGATAATTGTCGCATCAGTGAACCTCATCCAGAGGAGATTGTAGATGTACCCTAATGTTAAGGTGGCTATTTCAGATATGCATTGCGAAAAAATGGCAAAGTATACGTAAATTTTGCAAGAGCTCCTTTAATTTTCGAGGCACCTTTGCCTATGAACCCGCTGCGCTTTCCCGATCGGCTCAGGGAAACTCCGACCGATATTTCATTCTGAAAATGGAATGACGCAAAACGTGACGTCATCGCGCGCTGCGAAGGGGTAAACTGGGTTAGTCAGGGTGCGATGCCCTGGTTCAGCTTCGAGGACACGACGAGCTGCATGGACTTCATTCTGCCCTTTTGGACGAATGGCAGGTCTCGTTGCCAAAAGAACACAGGCCTGGAACTGCCCTTTTCCTAAAAATATACAGTGCATTTCTTTAATGTCCCTTCCCCCCCATCTATTTTTTGAACGGATCAAATTTGAAAATTGAAACTCGAAACAGAGTAATGAGTGCATGAAGAAAATCGACTGATATAAACTCTCAGATATATTTTCTTTTGTGTCAAAACATGCAGAGCCTTCGTTTTTGGCATCTTTTGATTTATTTAATTTATTATTAATATTCCAATAACATTAAAAATTCCGCCATATTGTACTGAGTAAAGGAATTGACTTAATATTCTAGGGTTATAAAGTACTCGTTAGGAGTTTCAAAATCGCGCTTAGCCGGCTTCTTGAAATTTATATCAGTTAGTTTCACATTGAAACATAGTGTTCATGCACCCATTACTCTGTAACGAGTGCCAATTTCCAAATATGGTCCATCCGGGAATTTAGCCAACCATTAAAATAGAATCTGTAAGAACATTTTTTCATTAACTGTTAAATGACCTTAAAACATGTGAATTAACCTATGAGGTATTGCGACGGTATTGAACAACCTGTAATTTTTTTAAATAATTTATTCGCAACAAGTCATTAAAAACAATTATCCTCTTCCACCTAATACTCGAGATATTTTAGCGAACAGTTCAAGAAGACTACACAATGTATCACGATATTTTGGGATTGTTTTAAAATGAATCTTATACATCTGGCACCGTTTCAATTCGAGGCTGTCCAATATTCGCCTGTCTATTTTAGAAGTGTTAATGTAAACATCATATTAATTTGCAGTCATTAGCCAATGCTACCGTACAGAATAACTTCATGTTGATTTCAATGTTTGGTAATGATCCCTTTGAAAAAAAAATATATCTGCAGTGAACAAACAAATATTTTCTGCAGGCTTTTAATATTTATAAATACAATCTGTCCTAGATTTTATTTGAA